>JZKD02S2085715.1:279974-290862 GCA_000966675.3 Picea glauca
TACATATAAAATAGATATTAATAACATAATAATTAAATGATAATTAATAAATAATAATTATTAATAATGAAAGGACATGTCTCAAGGGACATGACTATTGGTTAAGGGCACCCCTGTGTGGGTATATAAACGAGCCTTCATTCTCAATTGTATCTCATCTCATCTATTTCATATTTTATACATTATTCCTACATGGATTATTATGTTATATTCCAAGTATTTTGGATTATTCTTGTGTGAGCGAACTTTGTTCGTCTCATTTGGTATTAGAGATTCGTTTCTGATCCTGGCCATTGGCCCCACTTATTCAGACTTTGTCTGATTCGGCTTTTAGCCAAACCCTATCTTATCAGAGTTTTTCTGATTGTCTGGTCATTGACCACAACTGGCCTTTGGCCATTCAACTTTCAGATTCAGTTGAAAAAAAAATGAGGTGATTCTGCTGTAACTTTTGAAGTCCAGTGAAGACCATTCTGTTGCTATTTATAAAGACGAAGAAAATAATTGCACTGCAAATTTTTGAATATTTAAGTCCATACATTGAATTTTTCGTTAAGATAAGCTGCTCAAAATTTGGTATTACATAGGAGAACGACACACACAAAAAAAAAAAACATAATTGTTGTGAATCAAGTGCTAGGGTCGGAGGACAACGCCAAAATTGTGTGAATTGGCTGCCTGAAAACAATTGGTGCATGTACAGGCCTGTATATCTTACGAGACTGTGCCAATATATCATTTAGAAACTACAGGGAAAATCACAAGTCTGACTGAAGTTACAAAGTGTATACATTCTGATAAGAATTTGCAAGAGTCAGAAATTTTATTCTCAATTTATAAAACTCAGAAGTGACTAAGGGGTTGCGACCTCTTCAAACATCACCGCAGGGTACCTTTACGCTGTTGGGAAGACATCGAGAGATTGAAATCTGAAATCGTTACCCACATTTCTATCATTGGATAGACCGTCCGATTCTGTGCATTTACTGCCACACTAATTACAAAAAAGTTCAAGTGAAGTAGTTGTGCCCAAGTCTGCCGCTGTAGACACCAATAAGATCCAAAAAAAAATCACCGTGACTAATTGAAGCTATAATAATTCAAAACTGTCCAGTCTACTTGCTGAATAACTCTAGATCATGTGGATTGGTAATTGTTTCTGGGAGCAGCTGTAATTCTGAATATATCTGAAACAGAACGCTGGATTATAGTTCAAAATATTCGGTGAATAGACAGAGTGCAAGAAAGCTAGCTGTCGTTTAGCATTAAATAGCCACCCTTCCGCCATACAATTTTGCAGTAGCCACCGTACAAACAACCACCGTCTTCTGTTATTTCCATTGTACACATGATCATTCAACCACTATCAGTACCAACCACCGTACGCTGAAGCTGTCAATAGTCGTATCTGTCTTTTCAAATCCAC
The DNA here is from genome assembly GCA_000966675.3 of Picea glauca. Lineage (NCBI taxonomy): Eukaryota > Viridiplantae > Streptophyta > Pinopsida > Pinales > Pinaceae > Picea > Picea glauca. Next base: position 281,401 of record JZKD02S2085715.1, read on the forward strand.
CATTTTCAGCCATTTGATTCTATTCCTACCTAAAACCACCATTGAATACAACTGCACAAACAATAAAAAATAAAAATTATTTATTGTGTTGTTGTGGGAAGAGGGGATTCGGGGGTAACATCTTAGTCAAACCAAGAGTCACAACCCAATTAAAAGTCGCGGCTGCCAAGTAGGGTAAAAAGAGACCCATCATTAAATATTTTAATAAGTGAAGATTAAAGCACTTTGGGTAAAGTCACGATAACAAGTTTATTTATAGTGCTTTATTTGGAGGAAAAGGATTTATTAAAGTATACTTTTTAAAAGGGAAAAGGTGACAAAGTGAATATATTATATTTTAAAAGTGAGTCATATATTAAGTTTCAGATATTAAAGGGTATTGGAATTACTTTTTCATTTTATATCAAGGAGAAGAGAAATAAAAACGTTTGTACGAGTCATATAAAAACAAAAAATATCATTCAAGGAGAAAAAAAGAAGTTGAATTATTAAGAAATTATAAGAGGTGAGTTTTAAGAAATATATATATATATATATATATATAAAGAATAGGGTGAAGAAGTAAAGTATATCAAGTAAAAAAAAAAGAAAAGTGTGTAACTTTGGATTATTAAATTCCTAAGTTACAAGAGAAAAAGTAAAAATCATCCATGTTAAAGAAAAGTAAATTGGAGATAAAGTAAAAAGTAATCAAAGTTTTAATTATAAGAAAAAGTTAAAGAAAATATATTATTATTTTTCAAGTTAGAGCTTATTATTACTGAGTGGGATCAAGAGTTATTAAAAGGGTGATTGAAAAAAATAATTCAAAGTTCAATTTAAGTTATAAAAGGGACAATTCAAAAATGGAAGGAGGAAGATTCCCTCATACTTATAAAAAATATGCGGATCCCTTATTAAAATTTAATGGGATTATTCAAGGAAAGAATATCAACATCGTTATTTGCCCGACCGCTAGGAAAAATCACATTAACGTTGACCTGACAAACCAATTAATGGTTTTAAAATCAAATATAATTGAAAATGACACGTGTCTTTCCGATGAGAAATATGAAATTAAGAACTTACAACTATCTATTGGTGATTACAAATTCATAGGTCAATTCAATGTGGTATCAATGTATCAAGATAGTGTTGATATAATTCTAGGGTCAACTTGGGTAGATATATTGGGTACTTTTGTTTTCAACACAAGGAGAAATTTTTTGACATTTTCTTACAAAAAGAAGAAAATCACGTTACAAGACATTACAATGAAGTTGATTTCAGAAGCTCCATCATCAGAAGACTCGAAGGACATATCAGAGATGATCCTTCAAGATAACCAAAAGTCAATACAAAAGTTGCAAGATCGATAGAGAGAATGTGACAAGATCATCATTGAAAAAGATGAAGAGATTTCTTGCCTAAGAAATCATAATAAAAAACTAATTGCAAAAATCATTAAGTCTAAGGAGAAGAAGCGGTGTTTTCAAAAGTTGGAACAAGAAAATCAAGGTCTCAAAGAGAAATTAACTGAAGAAAAGGAAGAAAGCTCTTGCCTAAGGAACCTTAATCAAAATTTACTAGAACAAATTAAAATCTTAAAGGATGAAAGAAAGGAGGATCTAGAATAAAAAAATAAAGATGACGAGTCAGAAGATAAAAAAGAACTTTTGCGATTAAAACAACATAATCAGGATTTACTAACACAAATTAAAAGACTTAAGCATGATAAGAAGTCTTTACAAGAAGAGCTAGATCGCAAAAGATCAATAGTCGATAAAGAGACAATGACTGAACCTATGGAGCTAGAGAAGTCTTTAGACATAAAAATCTCAAATCTGGATAAAGGAATTAATACAGATCTGTCAAACTTACAACTCATGTAAAGAGGTCTTCAAATGTCGAAGTAGAAAAAATCCACGGGTATGAAGAAGACTCAATTCCAAAAGTTCATCAAGAAAAAGCTACAAGTATACGAAGTAAAGATCAAGTTGCAAGGATGCCTTATCGACATCCTAATCACAAAAGTCGATACTTCAGCCAATCAATGTATCAACAGAAACAAATAACTGCTATGTCAAAGATATTACTTCCACTATAAGTGCGGGTCAAAATAGAAGCGATCATGGGAGTAGAAATGTATCAAGTTCTTTCCAAGAACCCTATAAAAACCCAAATCCACAGAAGATCGAATTAGGATGGGTAGACTCCTTTACAATTCGACAGTTCTGCTCAGCGCTTAGAAGATCCTATTGTCTCAGGTCCTCAAGGATTACTAACTCAAGAATGAAGAATCAATAGACAATAATTATAAGCTAGAGCAAGAGATAAGTCTTCCATAAAGTATGCTTTGAGGACAAAGGATTTTTAAGGGGAAGACAATGTTATGAACATAAATATACATATAAAATAGATATTAATAACATAATAATTAAATGATAATTAATAAATAATAATTATTAATAATGAAAGAACATGTCTCAAGGGACATGACTATTGGTTAAGGGCACCCACTCATATTATGTTATATTCCAAGTATTTTGGATAATTCTTGTATGAGTGAACTTTGTTCGTCTCAAGCAACTCCGAATTGTGTCATTTGCTTGTCTTCGTCTGTGATATCAACCGCATCCCAAAAAATTTCACATATGAACCAATGGTGTTTTGGGTGCTCCTCTCCTTCATAAAACGGGATGTGGTTAATCCCATTTTGACTTTCTTGTTAGGAATGTTCAGTTTTCTTGGTATTTGAGCTACGACAACTTTCGACTGAGCTGTCGAATCCTCTGGTAGGTTTTTGATTGCATCCGATATTGGATGGTACTCAAGGAACAATTGTTTCTTTTTGAGTATAGAAAATGTGTCCTCGGTTTGAGAGCTTTGATCTTTATATTCGACTAACCGTCGTTCCAAAGGTTGCGTCGCTTCTTGATTATAATGAATTTCTTCTCTTGAGATAAGATGTAGCAGGGCAGTCGAGGCGGTGAGATCCTTAATTTGGATAATCATATTGTCGACTTCATTTCGCTTTGGCTCGATAATCAGTGCATCTCGTAGGTTTCCCTGGTTGTCCGTTCTTTACCATAACCTTGCAAATTGGTCGTCGATCTATAGTTTTTGTTGGAGAAATTCTGTTGTCCGCGGGTTGGTTTCTGCGGCGGGAGAAGTATGTAAAGTTGGTCCAGATTCTTCGTAGTCCATACTTTTCGGTTTGTCGTCCGGTTGATGGATGTTCAAATGTGCATCGCTACTTCTGTCGTGTGTCGCCGAGGCTGCTGCTATTCCCAACTCTGGTCAATCTATGTCTGACTCAGACTGCTCACGCGCTCTATCAGGCTGACCCTCCTGTAACATCTTTCTATTCGACTTTTTGCTATTCCATTGGTTACGATGTTCTTCTCTTTTTTGTTGCCTTTTATCCCGTTCTAATTTCTGGATATCCGCGGATTGCTTATGGGCTTGCTTCCCTCTCGACGACATTTAGGCTCGGGAAATACTACTTCAAGACTCAAGTATGATTGTGTTATGGCATCTCACAATTTTGACCGACCCCCCATTGCCGACCCGACTTACTCTAAGTCGGTAATGTTAGCCATATTTATTTCTTCAAGTAGTCCCAGGCTTCTCTTGTATCTTTGCACTTTGCGTCAAGAAATGCTTCCCACTTTTCGTCTATTTCTTGGAAGTTACTATTTGGTCACGGTGTGCCTAGTCTCGATTGGTATTCGACGATGTCACTGACTCCCTTGTCGAGGAGGAATTTATGAAGAAGTGTCAGAACCGTGTAGAAAAATCCGTCGTGCAATTTGTTGTAAAATTTTTCTTTTATTTTGTTGAGAGACGTCCGATCTTCAATGGTTTGTTCTAAAATATAATCTTCAATAATTCTTTTGAGCCGATTGTGCAGATTTGTTGCTCTTTTGTTCGTCAACTTTAGGCCTAACTTCTCGTCGGGTGTCAAATTATTTTGTCGAGAGACGTCCGATCTTTTGTTCCTCTTTTATTTTGTCGAGAGATGTCCGATCTTCAATGGCTTGTTCTGAAATATAATCTTCAATAATTCTTTTGAGCTGGTCGTGCAGATTTGTTCCTCTTTTGTTCGTCAACTTTAGGCCTAACTTCTCGTCGGGTGTCAAATTACGCAATACATGATCTGTTAATGTGCTGAAATAATGCTTCTAGGATAGCTTCAAGGAATCTTTCGTGTGTCTCTGAAAAGAACCGCGACCATGCTTTAGCTAGTGAGAGGTTATTCCTTCTTGTGTAGTTTCTGATGTAGTTCTCAATTTTGCACTCCCACCAATCGCGTATGTCTTGTAGAGTTAGCATTTATGTAAATTTCTACATGCCCAAGTCTAGTACTACCGACAACGGAACCAATGTTGTAATCTAGGGAAAAGTAGGGAGGGTTACTGGTAGATCCTTACATAGACATCATAGAGATACATGCACACACATAGACATAGATAAAGACATACATAAGTAATGAGAGCCCAAAGAACAATCCTTTTATTATATGATATAACAAAGCAACACAATTGTATACAACCTCTCATATGAAGCTATTTGAGCCTTCATGTGCTTGTCTATTTATACCTCTTTCAGGTAGTTGTAACTACTTAACTGCCTGGGTCGGTCGGTTAACAGATATTCTGACCAACCTCTACTTCTGACTGCATCGGTCGACTGTCGGGTCTAGTCGACTAGCCCCTACAACAGCCTCCCATCTTGGTTTTATTCACTTTCTTGATGCTTGTATGTGAATAATGGTTTCGTCTCTTCATCTCTTTATTTTAAATGACAACGTGTACGATTTGTTGGCCAAATAATTCAATTTAATGTAGGGAGTGGCTTAGACCATGCTTGTTAAGTGTATAAGTAGCACTTTATATTGAAACATGGGTTCAATTCAAATACAATAAAACTTCGATCATCCAAGCCTATTGCAGCCTAGGCATGACATAAGATAATGTAGTCAAGACTCAAAACCTTAAATTTAATCCTTAACCATCATTAATCACCTGGTCCAAGATGCAAAGTAAAGTTACACAAGTGAAACATGCTAAACAACTTTACAGTGAAAGATAACCTCTAAAATGAGATCTAAACACACGTTCAGCAAAAGAGCAGGGCATACATAATAACTGATTATTGTGTGAATACGAGGCTTAATTCTTGCTCAAGTCCATAGAGTTTTTTGATCTGTCTAGGATCCCATTTTGTGTAGGAATAAGGGCTGGGTTAGGGCCCTTATTCATGTATGCATTAATTTTCACATGATTTTACGAATGCTGTATGGTTCATGTTCAGCAATTATTGATTCATTTATCAAACATTCCCAGGGTATAGCAGTGATTTTTCTAGTTAAAACGTCTCTGAGGCAGCTTTATGATTGTATGAGTAGGCAATTTCTTGGACAGTTAGCTGAAAAAATCTTGTGTTCAATGATCTGATGTTATGTATGTTTTGGACAGCCAAAGTTGGTTATAAACAATCTTGATATACTTCGAAAGGCAATCAGAGATTCATCAGTTGATCCAATTGTCGATGCAGTTAACTATCATGACAGCTTGCTATTAAGATTGGTTTCCCTTGGATTGAATGAGCGATGCCTACCCATTATATTTGTGACATCTGACAGGTATATTCTGCTTTTGATGTTAAGTTCAAAATTTTATACATGAAGCTTTTTGACCTGAGACATGCAACTCAAAAATAAAAATGGGATGTAAAATGTGTGAAGCAAGTCAAAGGAACTGCAGCAAGTGTGTGTTCTATGTGTAGAAATTTATTTAATGCCAGTTACTATAGACTAAAACCTGATAACGAGTTCTCAAGTACTATTTTTCTTGAGTTTTTAATAGCAGGAATCATTTCATTCTGTGATATGCACACTTATTGATTGTCATGTTCACAAATGTGAATGTCTACTGAACCCAAGTTAACGTTGGTAAGGAAGCAGCCAATGGATCCATTAAGTTTCGGAATATAACACAATATGGTAGCCTAGTATTTATTTCTTTGTTAGGTCTATAAATAGACTCTAGTCTATTACTGAGTCAATTTTATAAATAAAAATTGAAAATTACTTAAAAGTGCAGCTTGAAAGAAAGTCGTTTGCTATTCCTTTCAACTGCTTCAAAAGCTACAAACATCAAACCAATAGTAGCACACATGCACATTCGCTTTTCTAGTGATAAAAATAACCTCTGCTACAGGATGAAGCAGGCTTATTCTTCTAATCTGTGGTCCAATACTACTATGAAGCTGCCAATCTGTTTTGTTAATTTCAGAAATCGATGTCATACAATTGATGATTTAAGGGAAAGTAAAACTAAAGTATGTTTTAGAGGAGGTATCAGAAGTTAGAATTCCATAGTTCGGTTTATCTATTTGCTATAGTTCTTATTTTCCATAAGAATCTTGTGATATATGTTTTGGTTTCTAATGAGTATCCTTTTAGTGGTATAAGAGCCATGTTCATTGTGATGGGTTGATTACTGCAGTTTTGCTTAACTCTTTCTCATGGAAGGAATTCCTTTAGAAGGCAAACAATGTAAGCAGTTCTCTTTGAATTAATGGCTGAGGTTCAGAAGCCTGGTATAAGAGCTACCATGGGGCGTGAACATGTAAGAAATGTCTTCCAGTTCAAATTAGTCAGACCAAAGATTAGATGTAGAGAATGTCCAATCATACCCTAGAAGGAATTGGGGAAGGGGGCTATGCTATGGGATCTAGAGATTTTAAATTCCAAGGATAGCAATATGGGTTGCTCCTCAAGAATTTAATTTGAACATCAACTGGATTTGTTGGACTAAATACCATGACATGGACCCTGAATTTAGAACTTCGATATTCCTTCAATTTTTTTTTGGATCAGTCAGAATCAAGTGTGCCTATATCCAAAATAGCACTGCTACTCTAACTGCAGGAGTAACTCAAACTAACAGGGGGGAATAGGATCATGGTAAGGCTTGAAATAACAAAAAATTAAAGGAAAAACACGAAAGGTTGGGGCATCTGCACACCCAAGTATATTGCACCTATATACCTAAATAATATGGAGGAAGAACTCTCCGATGTAGCTTGTTGATTGTGTCAATGAAGTGATAAAAGTTACAAAAGAGTCGGGAACTCCCTATTTATAAAAGAGAGAGAGAATAGCTAACTGAAAGCCTAAGTTACTGATAAAAGGGATTAGGCCCATATTACATTAAAGTTGTATTTTACAATTATTGAAATATAAGGCCTAAAGACACAGGTCTAAAACATTATTACAAAATTATGAGCTCAGATACAAAATGACTCATGTATATAGAGTTTAATTACATGATAAAGATGTGGTTAGGTAAACATGCCCTCCTCCTTGGCAAGATTTGTTGCCCAAGATGAAAGAAATGAACATAGTCAAGGCCTGAGTTGAAAAAATTGCTGAATTAACTGAAATGATACATTTACGCCATAATATAAATCCAAAATATCATATAATAGCTCAAAAATTGTAGAAACATGCCTTTGGATATGATATAAACATTGGATTGCACACATTTGATAGTGTAACAGGCTTTTTGGCATTCAATGTGATTTTCAAGGTGTTTACAAAAGAAAGTATGGGTCCACTTTATGATTGAATCACTGCTGCAAGAGGGGGCAAGATTTGAACTCCAAACTACTTTATTCATGAATTAGTGTTTCAATTAGCTATGCCCAAGTTATTACTATGGAAAAAGTGTGAAACGAGAAAGGGGTTTTTTTTTGGTCAATGGCTAGTCTGAAGGGGTGTTCTTTACAACATCTACACAATCGGATATTGTGGCAGAAATGCTGTGTTATATCCTCTGTTGGAAGGCACTTCTATTTAATGCTTCAGAGATTCTTCACTTTCACCTTAAGGATGTCCTCTAGTTCTAGTATCAACTTGCCCTCTTTATAAGTGAGAGGAAACTATGTTTGGGTAACAACCTCATTGCCCAGTTTCTTCTTCAATGATAAGACGTGAAAGACATCATGGTTTTTCCATTGTGAGGAATGTCTAGTGCAAAATTCACATCACCCACTTTTGCTCAAACTCTATAAGGACCATATATCTTGGGTTGAAGCTTGTTCTTACCTTGTTTTTTGTTGCAGGAAAAACTCAAGAAGAGGTATGGTCAGATGAAAAACCTAATGTTAGATACTTTAGAGTTTTTGGATGTAAAGTTGATGTCAACAGTATGGATGTCTTTTATTGGCTATAGTGAAGTGTCAAATGCTTATAAATTGTGTGACTCCATTGAAAAAAAAAAGTAATTGGTAGGGATGTCATTGAACACAAAAAGCAATAAAAGGATTGGAATTAAGATTCCACTAGAATCTTTGGATGTTGCAGCTAGGAAGCTAATTATCACCTAGGAGAGGAGGAAGAAAGGACCAGTGGAAGAATAACAACAACAGGGACTGGAGAAAGGACTAGTACAACAACAAGAATGTTGATGTTTGTAGCATCGGACAGGTACTTCCACATTGGTTTTGTGTCAAAATGTGGAAGTCGTCCTTAATGCCTCTCAGGACTTAGGAGATTCACTTTAATAAAGTGATTATTAAAGTGAATGTACTTTTGTAATTAATATGGGTTTAATTTAATTAAATGCCTAAGTATTTGGCACTAGTGAATTAAGTTAAATCCTAGCCATTATCATAAAGTGAAGGTGAGATCTAATCTCAACCTTAGATCACTTTGGAGATCTAGGGTTTTAGATTTAGGGTAAACTCAAGATTATAAAAGACAACCTATGCGAGGGAAGGAGACACACACAGAATGAGTGAGTGAGATCTCATTGATTGGGTGGAGAAGGACTTTCATCCAAGTGTGTGGAGGAAGGGGTCGAGGAAAGGAGCAAAGAGGCAACAAAGGAATAATAGCTAGGTGTGTTAGGCTAGGCTATTTGCTGATTTGTATTTTCCTCAGGTGGGCCATTATCCCAAGATGAGAGCCCATTATTTTATCTAATAAAATCAACAAGGTACTAGTTTTCCCTTGGGGGTTTTTCCAGGGGTATTTTACCCAGAAATTACGTGTGTACTTTGTGTATGATTTCTTATTTATGCTTCCGCTGTAATGTTTCATTAATGACTCAACCGTGCTTTTATTCAATCATTAATTTATTTGGAATTAACTGTCGGGTGCTGGGTTAAGAGAAATTAATATGGTATCAGAGCTTGATCTCTGAAAGGAGGAACCAGGGGCATAAGAATCGTGATTTGCTGTAACAAACATAAATATATATAAAACATATAGATATAAATAAATAATCATTAAATAATAATAATTGGGCAACTTGACAGCCCCGAAAACCCGATGACCGTCAATCTGCTGCGTCAAGTGATCCTTGCCACTGAAATTAGACTGCTCGCTCGCTTGATTTGTGATTGGACAAGAGATTCTCCCGCGTTGCACTGGGGCGCTTCTTGTGCAATTTGCAGACCTGAATACTCTTG
>JZKD02S2085715.1:315657-333072 GCA_000966675.3 Picea glauca
ACCCAAACATGTGCATCAAATCCCCCCTTTTCAAAATAAACAAATGCTCAAAGACCTTATACAACTTGCCAAATTTAAGTATGGGAGGGTTGTCATGGTGCCCTATTGGGTAGATTATTCCCCAAGTTAAGGAGTGTTTCCCAAGAAGACCCTCTCTAAGTCATGTAAAAGGGTATGAGGTGGATGGGGGTGTAACCTTTTGGGCATGGGGTTTCTTGACATATAAGGGCTCATATTGTCTCATTTATGGGCATGTTTGTAGAGGGTGCACTTGCTCTTGAGTTACCAACTATTTAGGTGCTATTCTTTCCAGACCCCTTTTTAGCCATCTTTCCAATCCCTGCTTTCATTTATTTATAATTTGCTAGTCCCTTTTATAAGTTTTCAAGCTTTGGCATTTGCAATTTGGGACCGAGGTGGGCACTGAGTAAGTAGAGCTCAAGTTGGATCGGATTTTGATGGTCCTTATTTGTTGTGTTCACTTTCTTTTCAGCATTAGTTTCTTATTCTTTTATAGCAGCTGCAATCTACCTCTGGGCCGCCAGCCCCTCTTCACATGAAATAAGGTACAAGCCCTTCTTGGGTCAATATGCCCGAAGACCCAAAAGATGAGGAAACAAAAGGGAAGAAGTGATGGAAAGTGATAAGTATGTGCGGGAATGGTACGATGACCCTTCTAGGAGACCCCCTAGTAGCAACCCTTTTCCCGAGGGTAACCCACTTAGTAGGACAACATGTCAACCACCAAGGTGAAATGAGGAAAAAGACATAATTTCCAAGCAAACGTTTTCAAAATCAAGAAAGGATCCTTTGCAACATGTTCAAATGCTTCAAATATTGAAATGACACTTACCACGACACCGGATTTGTTACCTCATGAAGCAAGATGTGTTGTCCTTTGTGGGCCAAGTTGGGTGTGGTGGATGTTGCTGCCATCGATCGGATGGTGATGTGTGGTGAATGAAGGGCTTTTCCTGCTGATATGCCTCTCAATACTCCATGTCTGCATCCTGTGGGCCTTGAGACATCATCTCCTTAGTTATCCCTAGAAATGGGAGGATAACACAATTAATGAAGTGACTTGTATCATTAGACAATATTGCACAATCAAGAAAAAAAATCAAGCAATAATGATCAACTTGAATTCTTTTTGATATTTCACCGAGGGTGGAAAGACAAACATGCATGAGAAATGATGAATGCGTGTGAGAGGTGTTACGTCCCAGATTCTCTGCAATGTACCCTATATTTTTTCACAAGATGTGGCCACTCCGATGTGCCCAAAGTGTGATGATTCCTTTGTATGTGGCCATGATGGGATGATTTTGATGTACAAGTGTTGGTTAGAGGTTACCCAGATCCCCTCAGGTGGACAATCATGGCATGTCCTTTTAGTCCCCATTCTCAAGGTGCTTGGTTTTATTGCTCTGGCCGACTACCTCTTTGGAGGTGGTAACTCCCTCTGATGTCGGGTACTTATGTCCTAGGTAGGTGTGTGGGCATTCTGAGGTGGATCTAATGGATACATGATTTATGGGGCCATTAACTACTCACTTATTAGTCTTGCTATGTAAAAGGTGATTGCATTTTGTAAGGGTTTTCACACCCATTGTTTAGCACACCTTACCCACGTGGACCCTCTCTTTCATATGTATGTACCACACTTGGGCCTTTAGAGGACATTCTGCACACAATTATTCAGTTGCATATTTTTTGAGGCATATCACAGATTCTGAGGCATTGGTCACCCTCTTCGAGGCATGGAGAAACAGTCTCTTACTTTTATGATTATCAGTGCAACTTCATGTATTCTTGATGCAATATCATGACATAACCATTCCTAGTGCAACAAGACAGCGCTAATTTTTATTGGAGCAACTTTATTATATTTTTCATTTGCTAACGAGTGTGTGAAGACAACAAAAGACAATGCATTCTCTTTCATCTGCTTCCAGTACTCCGGTTTTTGGACAAAATAGAGGCAATAAGAGAAGACACAGAAAGAAGAAGCTTAGAGGCAGGGGGCTTGGCATAATCCTCACGAAAAATATAATCTTCATTGTACCCATTGCGGAATGAATGGGTCACATGAAACCATCGACTACAGAGTTCCATGGGAGAAGATCGAAGAAAAATAGAGTCAAAAAGAAGTCGGAGGTAAAACCTCTAAACCAACAGAAGGTAAAGCACCTGCTCATTATGTTGTTCATGTTGTTCTTGGGGAGATGCATGGCTTCTTGACACAGGCGCGACCTCCCACATGACATTTCAAAGAGATTTCTTCGAAGAATGTTATGACAATGTAGATGGCGTGGTGTACTTTGCAGATAAATCAAGTCTCAAACCTTCAGGAATGGGCACCATCAGGCTTAAGTTGCGTGAACTCCCGGATTTTCTTTTGCACAATGTACTCTATCTTCTTGAGCTGCAAAGGAACTTGTTGTCCCTGGTGCACATCAGAAAACAAGGCCACTTTGTTCATATGATCGGTGAAAAAGTTGAGATAAGGAAGGATTCTGACAACATGGGTGTCATGATCGAAATGGAAGACGGAAGACTGCTGAAGTTGAATGGGACATATGCCCATACACAAACTGTTGCATACCTCTCTCATCATGACCCAGGTATAATTCCATCTAGTCTTTTGTGGCATGCTAGATTTGGTCATATTAGTTATGACAATCTTCGTTTGTTGAGAAATAATGATGTTTCTGGTTTGCCTACTATTCCTAGGAAATTGAAGCAATGTGATGCTTACATCCTTGGAAAACACATCAAACAACCCTTTCACGATTCCACTTCCAGAGCATGCAGAAAACTTGAACTAATTCATTCTGATTTGTGCGACCCTATGCATGTTCCTTTTGCAAATGGAAACAAATATATCGTGACTTTTATTGATGATTACACCAAGATGTATTGGGTGTAGTTGCTGAAAGACAAATCAAAAGCTTTTGAAACATTTAAAAATTTTCATGGATGGATTCAAAATGAAGCTCGGTCTCGTATTGGCTCCCTTCACACTGATAATGGAAGAGAATACACAACTAATGAATTTGAAAGCTACCTTCACCAACACGGGATCAAACATCAAACAACAATTCCATACAATCCCCAACAAAACATTGTAGCTGAACGAATGAACATGACACTCCTAAATATGGTTCGTTCCATGATGTTTTTCAAGAATGTTAAATTGATGTTTTGGGATGATGCAATTCTATGTGCAGTTTATGTCAAAAACAAGTGTCCATCTCATGCTCTAAAAAATAAGACTCCATACAAAATGTGGTATGGCCACATTCCTTTGGTGAGGCATCTCAAGGTCTTTGGTTCCACCTGTTATGCCTTGATTCCTAAGGAGCAAAGAAGCAAGCTTGATGCAAGGAGTCGAAAGTGCATCTTCTTGGGGTACTCAAATGCCTACAAGGGGTATCATCTTTACGATGAGACAAACAAGAAGTTCATCCTTTCCATAGATGTGATCTTTCTTTAATCCTCCAAGAAAGATGAAACTGTTGAGAGGCAGCTTGATCATTTGGATAGATTCACTTGTGTAAAGACATATCATGAATTTGATGATGAGATTCCACATCTTGAAGGGGGGATCCCTATCTTGGGTCAATCTTTGGAATCTCCTTATGAAGCACCATCTTTCCCTCATGAAGAAGTTCCTGCCACTTCATCAGAATTTGAAGTTCAGTTGGATGATGTGATTGAGAGAATTGAAAAGCTGAGGCTTGATGAGAACTTAACACCATCTCAATCAACCAAGCAACTTGGACCAACTCAGAAAGGGCCACCAAAATGGCTCACAAAAACACTTGAAAGTGTTCATCCTGATGAGATCGGAAAGAGAGGAACTGGATTGTCCTCAAAACAAGATGGAGGTAATGGTGATAATTCAAACTCAGGTGATGTAGATGATATGGATGTTTCATATGATTGTGAGTTGAATTTATCTATTAACCTTGAACCAACTTCCTTTAAAGAAGTTGCTTCTCATGATGAATGGAAAGAAGCCATGCAGAAGGAATATGATGCTCTCATCAAGAATGGGACATTGAAGTTGGTGGACCCTCCATTTGGAACCAAACCAATTGGGTGCAAGTGGGTATTCAAGAACAAGTATAGATTAGATGGCTCACTTGACAAGCATAAAGCAAGACTCGTGGAAAAAGGATTTCACAGAAAGAAGGTGTTGATTATGAGGAGACTTTTGCCCCCACAACAAAATGGGCTACCATCTGCACTTTATTTTCCATGGCAGCACAAAATGGATGGAAAATTCATCAAATGGATGTGAAGACTGCATTCTTGAATGGAGACTTGAAAGAGAATGTATACATGTCTCAAATAGAAGGCTTTGTTGTGAAGGGACAAAAACATAAGGTATGCAAGTTCATCAAATCCTTGTATGGATTGACACACACACCACAAGCATGGTATGAAAAGTTAACCAAGCATCTTCTAAAATTAAATTTCAAGCATTTCAATCTTGACGTTGCAACTTTGTTTGTCAAGAAAGTTGGAAAAGCCGTTGTTTATCTTATAGTATATGTAGATGATCTGTTCATAATAGGGAACAATGAGAACTACATTGCACCCATACAGAAAGAAGAAAGGCTTCAAGATGACATATTTGGGACATCTTCACTACTATTTGGGATTGAAGTGATACAAAATCCAAAGTACATATTAATCTCCCAGAAGAAGTACATTGGAGAACTGTTGAACAAATTTGGCATGGCTGAGTGCAATCCTGTTTCTAGTCCATTGGAACAAAATTTGAAACTCACATCAAAGGAAGGGAATGAGTTTGAGGATGCAACCAAGTATAGACAATTTGTGGGAAGTCTTATCTGTCTTACTACCACCAGACCAAACATTTGATTTGTTGTTGGCATTCTTTCTAGGTTCATGCAAAATCCTTGCGAACGACATTGGTCTGCTGCAAAAAGAGTTCTGAAATACTTGAAAGGAACTCAAGATTTTGGACTCAGGTACTCTAAGGTGGATGACTTCAATTTAATCTGATATTCTAACTTAGACTTTGACGGAGATAAGGAAAATGGAGCATCGACTTCAGGTTATCTCATGAGTCTTGGATCAACAACTGTCTCCTGGAGATCACGCAAACAACCAGTCCCAACAAATTCCACAACAGAGGCAAAATATGTGGCAATTGTAGAAGCGACAAAGGAGATTTTGTGGCTCAGGAAAATACTTGAAGATTTGCAGGAGACACAAGTGAATTCTACTCTTCTAGTTGACAATACTTCTGCAATCAAGTTGGCCAAGAATCCTAGATTCCATGATCGAACCAAGCACATCAGCACAAAGTATCACTTGATTTTATATTCTTGTAGAGGCCAAGACTATTCACTTGAGACATTGTTCCACAAATGAGCAAATTGTGGACATCTTCACCAAAGCACTTGGAAGAGAAAAATTTGAGAAGTTCAGAATGATGCTTGGACTCACACACACCCCTTCAAATTAGGGAGGGGAATGTTGGACTCATGATTCTTGGGATTGTGCTTTGTAACAATAATGTACATATGAAGAGTCATAGGTGATAGGAAATGTCTTCGGTTATGGAAGACCATCAGTCATTTATTGTTGTATTTATGCACCTATAAAGCTAATGCAATACACATCAATCAGTGTGGAGTTACTTTTCTGCCCACTCTTGGCCTGAAAGGCTTAAAGAAAATTGTCTTTTTGGACGAGTTATGTCCTAAGTGAGCAATACTTTTCGTTGTCCATATAAGGTGTATTTCACGATTGTTACATCAACTTTCATAGTATTAACAATCAAAATTACATTTATGGAGAGTCTTTTCTTCTAGTTAGATTCATAGGCACAATTAATTCCCCTTTTAGGTGTGGAAATGCCCATTTTCTTTCTCATTTCAAAAACTTCAGAACCAAAATTATATTGAATGCAAACAACCTGGATAATATAGTACTCTGCTTATGGAAGTAATGCTGTAACTATGACTGCATTCAGATGCAACCCAAGCACCAACTCTTATCAACTCAATCTCAATATTTTGGGGAAACTCATAACACAGTTTTAGACCACGAAGTTAGGATTTTGAAAGTAGATTAGCCTTCTTTTTTCCTTTTTAGGGTTGGGTAAAGTGGTTTGAGTGGATATTAAAAATAAATATATTTGTATGGTTAATCATAACAACTTTTTTCTTTTCCAATTAAATAAATACTTGGCTTTCTGAGAGTCAAGGTTATTTTTGTAGAATGGAAAGATGATAGAAAGACTAATAATTTGAAAATCTTAACGAGTGCTCTAATAGGCTTCTGATATTAAGTAGGTTGTGTACAAGTACAGACATTGCTTCTTTTTAGTTAGGCTTGCACCTACAACTTTGGCAGTTACTAGTTACAAATAAGCTTATAAGAAGTAATATTGCTTAAGAATCACTCTTGCTAAGTATTTTTTTTCTATATTACAATAGTCACTTCAGTCACATTAGTTGTTGGAAGCTATTGCAGAACATTTAAATCTCTATAGTAAAGGATTGTGTTTTGCAGTTGCTTTTCTTTCCAAAACTTATTAAAGCAATATAATTGATAACCAACCCATCAAAGAGAATGTAGATATATTATTTGAATGCTTTTTATGTTTTTTGTGTCTTTTATTTTGAAGGAGAAGAAATAGAAGAGATTTGAAGCTACTGTACTTGCATGCTGTAATGCTTTCCTAAAGGCTTTACATTCCATAGTGAAATCTCTTTCTTTACCTACTTAATTCCTTTCCTATTAGTGGTATTCACATCTTGCCAAAATTCGTGTTTTAAGGATATTAAAGTGTCAAGTTGTCAACTCAAGTTTAGTTTAATGTCTTCCTTTGTGTTCTTTTTACAAATTGTTTATTGAGTAGAGACTTGGTGGTGATTCTGAAAAATTAAGAAAAACATTTTCATCCACTTATCTTACAATTTATCTCTTGTAAATTTTTGGTGAACTTATCATCAGACAAGAAAGCACCGCATCAAACAATATATATCTTCATTGAAAAGTTATGCCTCATTAATAATGGGTCTGAGGAAAAAGTTATAGTGTTTAAATATTGGTGAGTGGATAGATATCTTTGAATTGCAAATTAGGAGCTTATGTGTTTTGCCATTTGGCAGGATTCTGGATGAAAATAAGCCCAGTGGATTTGAGGATATCATCGACATGTATCTAGGACATTTACAGGTAACATGCTTGTGAATTGAGATGGACAATTTCATTTGGTTCCTAGGCAAGATATCCCTACTTAAATTTTATTAGATAAAATGAAAGATGGTATGGTTTGTACTTATAGGAGGTAGTATCTTGATTTTTTTGTTGATGGATATGATGAATAATAGTGGATTAGAAGGTACTGGTTTCCCATCAAAGTAAAACATAGTGGAATGAGGAAGAGAGTTAACAATTGAACCTTGATATCAAATTATTGATACTTTGATCCAAAGGGGTGGTTGTTATTATGATATTCTCTCTCTCTCTCTCTCTCTCTCTCTCTCTCTCCCTAAGGCCCTAAAAGTTTCCTTTTACTTTCTTTTTCCTTTGTATTCTATACCCTATCACTAACAAGCAAAATCAGTTCAATTCCCACTCAAATGGTTTCCCTTCTCAGTAACTGTAAAACCCCATATTGGCTTCCTAGCCAAAAGAATGGCCACGGAGAAATCTATGTAATGGTTTCCTTGGTGTACTGGAAATAAATGGGTGTTCCTTACTGAAGGTCCCATCCTTCCAATTTTTATTACATCAGAAACTTATGATGTAAGTTGTAATAAAGGACAAGAAGCCCTTGAATCATTATTAATAAAATAATGCACAATGATTGCTAAGGAGGGAAAATAAAAAAGAGATCCGAGGGTTAGTTGGGGGGGGTGACAGGTCAGTGGGGCGGGTGTATGTGACAAGCGGCAAAGCTTAGTGGTGAATAAATGTTTCCCCATAAAATAACCCATTGGCAAGGGGGAGAGGTTTCTTCCATTTTCATGATCTTTCCTTCATTATGTTCCTTCCTAGATTGATTCAAAATTTTCCATTGTTGCTTTCCTCATGGGGAGTGATGGATGAGGAGAGAAACAAGGGGATTTGCTGCTGCAGTAGGTGCTAGTCCCAGTTCCTTTGGAGCATGACATTGGCAGGGAGGACTCTGGTTCTCCAGATCTTTGTGGATTAAGAGAGGAGACTAGCCTTGGGAAGGTGGATTCCAGCAAGGAGCTGTAGACAATGTCAACAGGGATGTCTGTGTGCTAACTAACTGCATTGTTGTCGCTCTGTGCTTGGTCGATCCCAACATAGTTATTGGGATTGGAATAGCCTGTTACCTATATCTAGTGATCCTAGTATGGGCTTAGAATTGGTATCCTGACAATTGCTGGAGATTGGGGTATGTGGGAGATGCTCTTTTCACACTGTGACCCTCAGGTCAGGGGTGGTTCTGCGATGTGTGAGTCTATGGCTGGGTGGAAAATCCCCTAGAGGCAAAGATTGTTGTTGATTTTCCCAGAAATAGGTATTTTATTTTCTGTGTAAATTATATGATTGCTACCATTGCTTTCATGGATTATTTTTTGTAGTTTATTGGATTTAGATCTTTGATCTTATTATTGCTTTTATGCATGCATGCCTAGATTTGTAAATTGCATGTAGATTTGATAGCCTTCAATGTGTTTGCTGTCACTATTAGAATAAATTAGGAGCTTCTCAGAGGTTGAATCATGTAATACAGGAATTTTGGCCCCTTGTGAAATAAATGACCATGCTAAATCATAAATGTATTAAAATGTTGATGTTGTATTTTGACTCTTGAGTAGTCGATGTTCATTAGTGGAGCCCCCATTGGGATGATAGACACTAGTCTCAATCTTTGCGGAGTTAAACTAGCAGAGAGGTCTTGTAGCTTTGATCTGGTTGGGTCCGACATAGAGGGCCTGATACTGTGGGTAGGAAGGGCTCCCTGTGGATTGACTGAGTGATGATTACTCCATGTCATGGCTGGACCCAACATGGTTATTTTGGCTTGTGTAACTGTTTGATGTCGCTTAGCCAAAGAGAGTTTCTGTTATGTATTAATTGTTATTGGCCCAACGTATTGCTTGGGGATTGTGAATAGGAGTGAGTTCCTTGTCACATGTAGGCAGCTCAAGGATGGTTCTGCAATATGCAAACCTACGGCTGGGTGGTAAATCCTCCAAAGTGAATCATGGTACAGAATGTTAAATGCGAAGGTAAGTATCAGTTTCTTGCAATTGCCTAAATGAATAAAATGCAATTGTAATATGTTCTAATTGTAGATTGGTTATGATTCATTGTGTGCATGTTCTGATCTAGCCATTTTCGTTTTCATGCATCTAAGCATGGTTTGAATATGTAGTTGCATGTAGTTACAATGTGGCAGTTAATGGTTGTAATAAACACACACACAGATCTATATCTATATGTATATGTGTGTGTGTGTGTGTGTGTGTGTGTGTGTGTGCGCTAATAAATACTAATAGTTAATAATTAATAACTAATGAAGAGACACATCCTAATGAAAGGACATGTCTCTTGGTGAAAATGCACCCTCACTTAGGTATATATGGGGCCTGCTGCGGCCTTTGTACACTCCTCGGGTTAACGTGGAAAAAATTTCAATCCACTGGGTGTGTCCTTGGGGGCAAGTCTCGAGTCAAGGTGTTTTCACCTGATTCTCAACTTCTCCGTCTAGGCCAACTCCTAGCGAAGCCAAGGGGGCTAGTCCCTAATAAAAATAATCTAAGGCTTAAAACAAAATCTAAGCAAAGAAAGAAATCTAGGAGTTTATTATGTAACAACAACAAGATACAAGATCTACACTAGCAACATATATGACAATAAATAAGATTGCTTATAGTAAAAGAAACACTCAAGGCATGTAAAGTACTTGTATGAAAGATATAACTTGAAAATAAATACAAATGCTTTCCATGGAAATTGTAAGCAATATATCAAAATATAGACCAGTCCCAAATTGCCAGATAGTTTATTGCTAGATAAGCAATTTGCTGCTGAAAATGTAAACGAAATGGAGTTTGCAAGTGTTACTATAGATTTATTAAAAGTTGTTTAATGTTATCGTGAAAGTGACTCTTGTGCTTTGCAAGCCAGCTTATGTGCGATTGTGTGCTAAGTGTTACTGAAAAAAGAAGCTAATCTAGATGTGGCCTCTAAGAGGCTATCCCTTGAATTGGAATTTGATGAGAACTTGCCGAAGCCCAAATGACTTCACCAACAAGTTCAATAGAGATGTCGGATGTCCAACACAGGGAGAACCTAGATCTCAAAGTTCCCGTTTAACTTCACACACGATCTCTATGCGGTTTTCAATTAAAGCAATAACAACTTAACAAGTTTCCTTAATTAGATTACTCCACACTGACCAGCCCCAGTTCTGATGAGTTCCCTAGATTGAGCTAGGCTCGCAAGGGTTCAGAGCATACACCGGGGACCTGTGGGGATTAGTTTATTTTTCCAATTTGAAAATGCAGAAAAGTAAAATACTGAAATGAAAACTAATCTAACAATTAAAAACTACTTTGCCAAAATGAAATCTAAGCTAATCTAATCTAAAAAAGGAAACTAACTAATGTTTTGCGGTGCTGTGGGTTATTTATTTTTTTTTTTTTTTACTTTTCCTTTAGGTGAAGATTGTATAACTTGAAACAAATGAAACCACGAAAAACAATCGCACAAAGACATCGCCCCCCTAGTGGGAAAAGAAGAGCGGGGACTATGTGTTAGCTTCCAAGTATGACCGAGAATTTTCTTTGGTTACCCTAGTTTCCAGTGTCGGTAGTGGAGGATTTGGAGGTGATATCAGATGGATTATGGATAGTGGAGCCTCTTGCCACATGATAGGAATTTGGCGAGTATTCATAAATATCACAGAGACAGGTCCCGACCGACAGGTGGTAAATGAAGGTGGTATGGTGCGAGCTATACGTGGAGTTGGAAGGGTTAGATTCCAACTCGAGTATGGAGGATTCTTGGAGCTTGATGGAGTTCTCTTTGTTCTAGGGTTGAGGGTTAACTTGCTCTCTCTCTCAGCCTTGGAGGATGTAGGATATTGTACATTGTTCAAGAGGGAACATGTCTTTATCTACAGGGAGGGAGTGAACCCGGTGGAACTACAGTTGATCGATGATTGGGTGAATAGGTTGTATATGTTGCGAGGACAACCTTCAGTGTATAATTTAGCATCGGATGAGGAGCACGAGGAGGCTCCTGAGACTGCGGTGGTACCAAGGATTCAGTCTTGCATTCCGAGAGAAGAGAGCAAGTCTCTTTTGAGCACTGGCAGGAGGCTCAGCTAGTGTGATCGAACCAATGCTCAGGATGGAGTGGATTCTCCAAGGAGCTCAGGGTTTCGGGTAGCTACCAGGAGAAGATCTTCTAGTTCGAGTTCTATGCAGGTGTTGAGGATAACTCCAGGTTCAGAGGGAGCTCCTACAGAGCACAGTGTAATGGGACCAGATGATGGAGATGGCAACGAGTACATCGCTCGCTAAGAGGGAGTGTTAGCTTTTTAGCTCGGGAGGTACTCCACATGTTTTGTCTTGTATGCGGATTTAACCTTATGTTTACACTACTAGGCACTTAACTTTGTAATGGGTTTTTATAAAGTTGTAAAGTGGTTCTTTTATTAAAGTGACTTTTTAATAAAGTTACCTTCTAATTTTAGAGTGACTTTATTTCATAAAGTGCACTTATGTAATAAAGTGAAATGTACTTTAATATTTTAAGTGATTCATTTTGGAGGGAATGAATCATGACCCTTGATCTTGAAAAAGGCAAGATTAGATCTTGGCCTTTGGATTTAGGGTTGGGGAAGGTGAAAAGACACTTGGGAGGTAAAAGGTCATTTTCAGATTTATAAAAGAATGCATTGGGTAGTGTGCAAGACACAAGACAAGGAGATTGAGAGAGATTTTCTAAGAGAGCTTGAGAGAGGAAAGTGGGCATCTTAGAGGGCACATTTCCCAAGACAAAGAGAGATTTTTGCCTTTTATTTGTCTTTTTGTGAGAGAATTTGATTTTGAGTGATTAAAATCACTTATTTTCACTCACAAAATGCATACGTAGGTTAAGTGGGTATTTTGGATGTGAAAAAGAATACCCCCAAGGCATATGATGCCTCCTATTACCACTTTTTTAACTTATCACCAAATTACAATTAAAAAATCTCGTTTTACGAGAATTTTTTTATTGACTCAAAACATTAAAAAACCTTGGGGGGAGTTAGCGGAATTTCCATATGACTCAATATTGATGACTTAACATGGTAGTATAAACATTTAGACACTAGACTTAGATTTTCCAAGTTAAGGCTTAACCATCAATACACACTTCAACTTTGGAGGTAGTGAGTGAAAAAACTTAGAAATTATAACTCGCCTAAAATGAATTTCAGACAAGAAATAATTAAAAAGTGAAAAAAAACACTCTAGAGTATGTACTCATGATCAAGTCTTAGGAGGCCAAGCCTTTTACAAAATCATCATGCTAGTTTCATCTTATTACAATGCCCCACAAGGGATGGAAATGCGAAAAGGGTGGTCAAATTGACCGACGACTTTTGAACTCTGAATTTTGAGCAACTGCTTGCTCAATCTTTGGTGGCTCAACTGCAAGTCTATTCTAGTGCAACTTGGTGGATAACATTGGTTCCATAATGGGGACATGTGCTTGATCTTTTAGTAAAGGAGAGCATGTGAGAATCCAGAATCAATAACCCGCATCAAAAACATTTTGCCAAAAACGACATCAACAACACATGTATATGAAAACCAATAATAAATACAAGTTGCAGAAGTAATATACATATATACAAGGAATGTGCAAAATAAGAAAGTGAAATACTATACAAGGAAAATATATGAAAGCTAAAATACAAGGAAAAGGGTTAGGAAATATGTTACAAAGGATGCCCCCATGGGCATCATATGACCTCGTTGGAGAACAACTTGAGAAGTTGACCATTGACCGGTAGCATCAACTTCTCTCTATCCAATCGGCTAAGGTAGAATGAATTCTAGCTAGCCATATCCTGGATGATGTATGGACCTGTCCAAAGACTGTCAAATTTGCCATACTTTCCTGACTTTTCCTTCCGTTTATCCTAGAGGAGAACTGTATCACTTGTCTGAAAAGCCCTCTGTTTTGAAGACTTGTCAAAAGTCCTCTTAACCTTTTCCTAATTCTTTATGCTATGATCAAAGTCCTTCTTTCTGTTCTCATCCAACTCAATCGACTGATCAATCATGTTCTGTTCAAAGTCTTCATCTATACTGTACCTATGAATACAATGATACGTTGGAAGCTTTAGGTGGACCGACAAAGTAACATCTAGCCCATAGACAAGCTCAAAAGGTGTTTTCCCTGTTGCACTTTTCTTAGTTATCCTGTTAGTCCAAAGTGCAAATTTGATTTTACTATCCCATGACCTTTTGTTATCCCCCATTGTTTTCTCTAACTACTTCAAAGAGTACCATGCGCTAGCAGAGGAGATTCAGGAAGAGATGTCTTACAACGACTATTGCAACCTCAGGGTGAGGAACAGACCTAGGATAGCGCAACACCAACATAAATTTGACCTTATGCGCAAGATAGAGAAGTTGACAGTCCCATCCTTTGATGGGTCTGCCAAGAGCACAACAAAAGCATGGGTGCACAAGTTGGACATGTACTTCCAGCTTAACCCGATGACAGAGGAAGAGGCAATCAAGTTTGCCACCCTACACTTGGACGAAGAAGCTCATGAGTGGTGGTACCATGTGCTAATAACACTAGGGCATTCCAACATCACATCATATGAGGATTTCACCCAAAGATTGATCGATCGGTTCAATAGGAAGGACCCTGAAATCCACTTCAGGGAATAGGTGCAATTGAAGCAGATAGGTACACCAGAGGCATACATCACAGAATTCCAGAGGATGGCAGTAATGGTGACTGTTATCCCCTAGCCTAGGGATAACTAAGGAGATTATGTCTCGAGGCCCAC
This sequence comes from Picea glauca, assembly GCA_000966675.3. Taxonomy (NCBI): domain Eukaryota; kingdom Viridiplantae; phylum Streptophyta; class Pinopsida; order Pinales; family Pinaceae; genus Picea; species Picea glauca. The sequence goes on from JZKD02S2085715.1 coordinate 329,711, forward strand.
AAGTCCTAGACATGGAGTACCGAGAGCCATATTGACTTGAGCCTGGCTCTGGAGGGCCCATCTTTCTTCTTTAGCGCCTCCATTCTATCAGCAACAACAACATCCATCCCATTGACCTGGTTCTTCAACAGCAGTGGGTTTTTCTCCACGAGGTAATGAGTTTGGGTATCATGGTATGTGTCACTCTGATTCTCAAAACATTTGAATATGTGCATTTATTTCTTTTTGCTTCATGACGTGTGCTTGGACTTTATGCCTTTTTGACTTGTCCATACCTTGGGGGGGGTGGCAAAATGCCCTAGCAAGTTGGTTCCCTTAGGAGTGAGTTGCCACAGGGTGGGTTCATGCAAGACCATCGTCCATTCCCACCATACTTATCACTTTCCATCATCTTCCCCCTCATCCATCCCCTACATTGGTTCGAGCATTGGGTTTGCCAAGCTAGCAAAGGGTTGTACCTTGCCTTGTGGGAAGAAGGGGCTAAAGGCCCATAGGGTAAAAGAAGCTGGCAAAAGATAAAATCCAAAAGAAAAAAACCATCAGATGCTTCGCCTAGGGATCCCCGAGAAAGCAGTAAAAGGCTTCTCAGCAAGAAATGGAGGGACCCATAAATAAATAAACTCAATACCTAGTTGGAGGATAGGGGTCTCATCACGAGCCAACCTATTAGGTCCATGGGCATGTAGCGGTATGACACTACCATTCCACTGGTCACCACGCCAGGGTAGTGGCTCTTGGTGGCATAGCCAAGAGAAAGGGGGTCTCATCACGAGCCAACCTTCTCATCTCCATGAAATGCTTGTGGGTAACACTGTCACCACTAGTCACCACGCCAGGGCAGTGTCCCCCAACTATTCTCTTGAAAGAAAAAGCAATAAATTAAAAAGGTAAAAAAGGCATTGAATGGGCTTGGAAACATTTGCATCCATGGCAAGGTGCAACTCACCCTCTTCAGAGGCACCCACAGGTAAGCCATACATTTCCCTGTCATCACTGCACCCATTGCCCAAACATCCCCATACGATCTCATGCACTTACATGACCTAAATTGGTCTTCACCTGGAAACATCCCACATCTAAGGAGAATTAGCCCAATAGGACTTCCTGAAACCCTCTCTAAACCTGGCTTGTAGGATAGTATAACGTCTTTGAGCACTTGTCTGGGAAAGGGGGGTTTTATGCACATGTTTAGATAACTTGATTATTAGATGTGATTGACATTGCTATGATCCTTGTGACTTATGAGCCCATGGAAGGTGTACTTGTTGTTGCTGTAGGACCATGCTCGACGAACAAGTACACATGGGGAGATGATTAGCTTGGACCTCCATAGGGATAAAATCCCACTAGATGGATGTTGAGACCCCAGCAAGGGAAGACATATACCAGAGGCTTGCACCAAAGAGAGAGGAGGACGTTCCAGCAGAGATAGCCTGGCAGGCCTGGACCCAGGGGGGTCTTGCCCTCCCACATGATGTTGGCCCCTGAAGGCCCTTGACATCATCATTCAGAGCCTTGACGTCACCTAGTTGAGGTGTCCAGCTTGAGGACGATTTGGGTTGGCATGTGTGGTAGTTCCTGAGGGGTTTTAGCCCCAACATTTCACTTGGAGGGCTAGCATTCCAGCAGAGAGGCTAATGTCACCCTAGGAGGGACATGACGTCACCCTAAAAAGATAAAATTAGGGTTTTATTGGATAATTTTGTTTAAAATTGGATTTTCTCATGTAAACTGGCCATCTAGGCCTTTTTGATCTAATTTTGTAATTAAAGGTCATTTTCACTGTATAAATAGGGGATTTTTCCCTTGTATTTTATCATGATTGATTCACTCACAAGTGAGGTCTGAAATTTGCGCCCTTTTCAAGGGTTATTGGCTGAATTTTAGGCGCACTTCTTGGAGGAGGCTAAATTTGGTTTTTTTTGGCATTTTCTTGGTGGAAGGTCTTCAACTAGGCTAATTGCTAGATTATTCTTGGTGGATGTAAGTGAATTTCTGCAATTCTTCTTTACTTTGAATCGTTATAGTACATTTACTTTGCATTTTATCCAAGATTATGAAATTGCTAGCTTAAAACCCTAGGAGATCAAACACATGTTATTGTCCTTGTCTTAACAACTCTTCACCTACTAGATCGTGCTAGAAACCCTACCTCTTGAAGCATTGTGCTAGAGCCCTGCCATTGCAACACTCTAGCATCATTTGCTTCATCAAGCCATTGTTTATTTCAAGCTTGAGCTAAAGAAGAAGGAAAACCGCTAGGGCCTAGGGTTACCTACTTTCTAGTAGCCGTTTTCCTTCTAAGGCTTGTTGATTGAGGCCTTGGGTTACCAACACCTCAATCATCATCCTTCTTTGTCCTTAGCTCATACATTATCATTTGTTTCCTTCAAGTTTGCTGCTGCAAAGTGACTCCATTAGCCCTAAAAGACACTGATCTAGACCTTGCATTTGATTGATTGATGAAATCAACCCTTAAATCTTCTACCTCAAGCAACCTACTAACCTTTCCTAACCCTAGATTAGACTAATTCACTAACCTTCTTGCTGCTGTTACAAAAGTAAGCTACAACCAATTATTACAGCAGTAAAAGCTCCTAAAAGCAATTGCAAAAGTTGATTTTTACATTGCCTAATTAGCTTCTGACAAGTGCTAGTATATTGCTATTGTTGGGTTATCATTTTTGGTCATTGTGAAGCTTATTTAAGGAATTTATTGTGAAGATTATTTAAGGAATTTATTGTGAAGCTATCATCTTGTATACATTGCTGTTATAAAATTTTTGTTTGCTTCATCTTGCATCAACTCATTTCTTTTATCGACAAGTCCAAGGTTTTATGAAGCACTAACATCAAATTGTACTTGCAAAAGGTATTGTTTTCTTGTTGCTTTGTTTTGGTCAGGTACACTCAAGCATATCATTGCTTCATTTGCTAAAACCTTGGGACTTTCTGATCAATGTGATTTGTGAGAGGGGATATCTTTTATTGACACTTCTACCTCTGCCTTCTCAAACCCCCAGGTCATCGGGGACCTCTCCCCTGGGCTATCATCCCTAAATAGAAAGATGTGTCTTATTAAGGTGACAGTGATAGGACAACCTTCTGTTATGCCAATTTGCCCTCCTTTAGCCTTTCTCTTTGGGACAAGTACAAATTGTGCGATAATAGTGATCGATATTTCTGAGCAGAGGTTGGTGATGCTATTCACAGAAGATCTAGCCGAACCCTTGAAAGGTTGTGTGAAGGCCTTTAGACCACCCACATTACAGGACACTATCATGAAGACTCGTGTTAATGTTTATGCTGATATTATAGTTCTTTGCATTTCATAAGATAAGAGCATAATAAGAACAAGATCA
>JZKD02S2085715.1:334847-349060 GCA_000966675.3 Picea glauca
CCTCCATGACGTGAGTGAGAAGAACTCCAGATGATTATCTGGTGGAAAAGCAATCTGTTGAGTTAGGACGTGCCTGTGGCTGAGCACAAGGTGAACGTGGGAAATCCCAAAAGTGTTGGGCACATCATCATGTGAATAGAAATGAAGATGATGTGATGGCCTCCTTTGAGCAGCAGAGTTGACAAGAAGACTCCAGATGATTCTCCTGTCGGTGGCAGTGGGAAAGCAGATCTGTAGAGTGGATGTGCCTGTGGACGAGCACAGGTGAACGTGTGAAGACTTGGTTCATCTGTGAAATGCAGTGAATCAAAGTCTTGACATCCTAATGGATGTGCCCCTAGTGGATGAGCACTAGTGGGTGTATCAGATCCTTTGCTATATATTGTTCAAGAGTTAGACCTACTCATAACCCTAGTTATTATGTAAAGGGTACATGTCAGCCCTATGTTAATATGATTAATATAAGGAAAATAATTAATACCGAGAATATTAATTATAATAATAAATATAATGAAAATTATAATTCACTTAGAGAGGTCGACCCTGTTGTGCTAATAGACGCCCTTGTTAAATTGGTCAAAGTCTAATATAAGTAGGCGATGATTCTCCATTGTAGAATCATATCCTTCTTGTGTGTTTTGGAAATTTCAGCAAGTACTTCTCTTTGGCTAAGGTGTGCACCTCTCTTGGGCACTAGTCTTCTAGGTCTTAAGCACCCTCTTGTGTGCTAAGTCATTCTTGGTGGTGAAAGGTCTTTCTCTTGCAGAATATAGCAAAGGATTTGGTTGGGTTTTTCTCCCTTGATTGGGAAGGGTTTCCCTGGATATATCTTGTGTTCTTGTGCATGGTGTTTCTTCTTGTGATCTTGGTTGCTGCAACATTCTTGTTTATGGTTAAGACATGATGAAATTAAATGAACTACATGCTTAACCTAGCTTATGGAAAATCAACAACATGCACCCAAAGAAGTTCAAGGACGAGATAGAGAAGGCCATACATGAGTTGCTGGAGATGGAACACATCCGTCCTAGCTCTAGTCCCTTCACTTCCTCAGTGGTACTGGTAAAGAAGAAGGATGGCACGATAAGGATGTGCATCGACGACAGGGCTTTGAACAAGAAAACCATCAAGAGCATGTACTTGATACCCATGATCGATGAGCTATTAGATGAGCTACACGGGGAAATGTACTTCTCGAAGATTGATCTTCGATCAGGGTGCCACTAGATCAAGGTTAGAGAGGACATCCATAAGACTGCATTCAGATGTGACTATGGGCACTGTGGTTTTCTAGTCATGCCCTTCGGGCCGACTAACGCACCCGCTACCTTCCAGTCATGTATGAACCATAACTTCAACAAGTAGTTGAGGAAGTTCCTACTAGTGTTCTTTGATGATCTTATGATCTACAACAAGACTTGGGATGAACATTTGAAGCATGTGGACGAGATTCTCACCATTATGGAGGAGCAATCGATTTTTTCCAAGGAGGCAAAGTGCGAGTTTGGGTCGACATAAATCCTCTATCTAGGGTACGTGATTGGTGTCGAGGGAGTGAAGGTGCATCAGGAGAAGATCTAGACAATCTTAGATTGACCCACCCCCAGACCACTTATGGAGCTCCAAGGATTCTTCGGGATATGTAGTTATTATAGGCACTTTGTGAAGGATTTTCACAACCGTGTGCACCATTGACAAACCTCATCAAGAAGGGAGTGTTTCGATGGTCAGAGGATGCATAGGTATCCTTTGACATAATGAAGAAGGTAATGAGCACTTTCCTAGTATTAACACTCCCAGATTTGACATAGTCCTTTGTACTGGAATGTGACGCATCCGAAGAAGGGATAGGAGCGGTGTTGATGCATAACCGACACTCGATAGCTTTCGAGAGAAGAAAGCTGAGGGGCCAGAGAAGCTCTATCCTATCTATGATAAGGAGATGTTGGCCATTATGTATGCATTGGCCAAGTTCAGACAGTAGTTGGTGGGAGGACATTTTGTGGTTAGGACTGATCACAACAACTTGTGATATTTCCTGGAGCAATGAAACCCGAATGAGAGGCAACATAAGTGTGTGAGCAAAGTGCAGGCATATGATTTTAACATTGAATATGTAAAGGGAAAGAAGAACATAGTTGTTGACACCTTATCTAGGAGACCTACAACCTTCTCCATGACCAAGATCTCAGCGGATTGGAAGTCCATTCTCTTGGTGGAGTACTCCAAGAATACCTTCGTTGCGAACTGATGGAGGGTATTATTCAGGATGACAAGTACAAGGTAGTGGGTGACATCATGTACTTCAAAGACATGATCTATCTTGTCCTTGAGTCCACACTCAAGGATAATATTCCGAGGGCAATATACTGGCAGGGCACCCAGGATATATGAAGACCTAAAGACATGTAAGGGAGAGATTCTCATGGAAGGGTCTCAAGTAGGATGTGCTTCGATATGTGAGGGAGTGCATGACTTGTTAGCAGAACAAGTCGAAGCTTACACATCTTGCAGGATTGCTTCAACCATTACTGATTCTTGAGCAGAAATGGGAAAGCATTTCCATGGATTTTATTACAGGGTTGTCGAAGGTACAAGGTAGGGATTGTATCAACGTGGTGGTGGACAGGTTGGCCAAGTATGTGCTTTTCTTGTCCATTCTTTTAGAGTATAGCACATCTCAGGTAGCGGACATATTCTTCGGGGAGGTGTTCAGGCTACACAGTCTTCCAAGATACATAGTCAGTGATCGAGACAGTTGATTCCACGAAGCATTTTAGTAGGAGTTGTTCAAGTTATTAGGGACAGAGTTGACACCTAGTACCAACATTCATCCTCAGAGAGATGGGCATACTGTAACGTCCCTTTTTGAGTAGGAGCTCTAGAAAGGAGGGCGAAGTAGTCTAAACATCCCTGTTAGACTATAGCTAGGGAGGAACAGGGGATAACAGGGTCATTTAATGTCATTTCACTAGAGAACCTTATAATTCGAAAGTGACATTAAGTGAAAAGTGGGATCACTAGAGAACCTTATTCACCAGATTCTGACAGAGGAATCATCTAGGGCACAACAGTTGGCCAATGAGGGCGCAACACTTGGGGAGATAGATCCAAGGCTCTAGAGAGTTCACCGGACCAGATCCAGGGAAACCCTTTCGACCCATTACAAAGGATACCAGGGCGTTGACTTTGAGACACATACAACTAGATTCTGATGGTGGAATCACTAGGGCGCAACAGTTGGCCAGAGGAGGGGCGCAACCCCCCAGGGGATCCCATTCGGGGTTCGTACAGATCAACAGAGGGTCGATCTTCAGTCCGACGGACACTGAGAGGGTCTTGGAGGTCGGGGCGCACTGTTTGGGACAAATTTCAGGTTGATCCGAGGAGTTTAGCCACCAAGGCGAACATTCTAGTCTTGCAGCAGTTGTCGTGTGAGTTGTCGTAGCATGCAACAGTTCATATCACTCATCCATTGATCCAACATCATTCTTCTGGTTCCGGGTATTATTGCTTTAGTTTCATTATTGTATTTCGGCTAAGGTCCATCTAGCTCTGATCTAGCTGAGAGATTCAATTTATTTCACCCCATGCGGTATTATACTCAGTCCTATTTCATAATACATTGATTGCAGTTGTTCTGTGCTCTTTTAGTTATTGCATATTTGATTATATATATTGTTAAACAACTGTTCTACCTGAAACCACATGCATAATCACACGCATGTTAAGACAGAGTTACTAAACGCATCCAAAAACCCAAAGTGTATCAGTTCTGGCAGCAAATAATCGACAGTTGAGGCATATATTCCGATCTGCGGATCTAGGGATATTACACAGACAAAGATCGTGAACAAGTGGATTGAAGGATACTTGCGAAATTATGTGTCAGGACAACAAAAGGGCGTGGATGAAGTGGTTGCATCTTGGAGAACACTGCTATAATACCACTTAGCACATGTCCATTGGGAAGAGTCTATTCAGGGCATTGTATGGCTATGATGCCCCATCATTTGTAGATTTGGCGTTTGGGGAGAGCAAGACACCCAAGGCCAAAGATTGGTTACAGGAGAGCCATGAAATATTGAGAGTCTTGAAGGATAATTTGCAGGTCACTCATAACCAACAGAAGATGTATGCAGACAAGCACAGGGTGGAGCACAACTTCGAGGTTGGGGACTTAGTCTTTCTCAGGTTGCAGCCTTACAGATAGTCTTCGCTGAAGAGTGGTGCAGAGAAGCTAAAGCCTCGCTTCTATGGACCCTATAGAGTGATCAAGAGAGTCGGGGAGGTAGCATATGAGTTGGAGCTGCCAAAGAGTAGCAGGATCCATAATGTCTTCCACGTATCTTGCCTCAAGAAGGCGTTGGGACAACAGGTCACCACTTCGGCAAATCTTCCTCCGCTAGATCATCCAGCTCATACCCTATCCAACAACAGTCTTCTATCATCCAAATATCATCTTTCTAGTTTACTTCTTTATTGTATCTCGACTACGATCCACTTAGATCTGATCTAGTCGAGTGGTTCTCTATTTTCAACCGCATACGACATTGTAACTAGCAAAAAAATCATAATATATGATTTACAGTCTTTTGTGTCATTCTCTATCTGTATGCTTATTCATATGTTGTAAACAACTTATTTATCTACACACACATGCAAAAACACCAAGCATGTTAAAACCCACAACTTAAATGCATCCAGAAACCCCCAGTGTATCAGATCAGACAATGAACACAACATATTAGCAACTTTTCATAGACTAGCTAGATCTGGGATATTACAATGGTATCAGGGCTTTAGTCCTGCTAGCCTGTGATTAAAGACGATGAGTTTAGCAGGTGACCCAGAGGGCCGTGAGCACGTAGGTGACGAGTACGTCACTTACAACAGACGCAGGGAGAGGAGACCTAGACCAGATTTCCCCTCCTTTCCTCCCAGTTCAGAGGAAGACGAAGAGGCACACAGGGAAGCAGAGAGAAGGGCAGAGCGTGAGGCAGAGAGGATGATGGGAGATGCGTATGAGAGGCCAGAGGGGAGTGGCAAGGCACCCATGGACCTATATGCAACTTTCATGCAGGTTATCAACAATCTGGTGGTCAGTTAGCAAGCCATGACTCAGTCTTTGGCACAGATGGCTGATAGATTGGCTATAGTGAGCACACCGGGCACACAAGCCCCACATGCAACTAAAGGGAACTCAGGGGCAAGCAGTAGACCCCATTCACCTACTCACACATACACTTCTTTTAGTAGGATTCCTAGGCCATTGTTCCCCAGAGGGCACCCCTAGCAACAACATAGTAGCCGATAGCATAGAGGCAACCCACTCAGGCAGAGGACATTGTAGAGTACATGAGGGAGTACACAACATTGGGCCGTGACTTCCATCAGAACATGACCATGGTTGAGTACTGTGGACTTAGACTCAGGAACTGCCCCAAAGAGCCTCAGAGAGGAGGACAACCACAACAACAGGGGCATAACATGGATTTCATCCGAAAAGTTGGTAAACTCACCATACCTTCTTTTGACGAATCGTCCAAATGCACTGCCAGAGCTTGGGTACAAAATCTAGACACGTACTACAAGCTCAACCAGATGACCGAGACATAGGCTATCAATTTCACTACCCTACACTTGGAGGGTGAGGCACACAAGTGGTGGCATCATGGACTGGTGATGTTGGGTCATAGTCACATCACTTCCTACTGGGAATTCATAGAGAGACTCATGGATAGGTTTGACAGGAGGGATCCCGAGATCCATTTCAGGGTTCTAGCCCAGTTGAGGCAAACTGGCACAACAGAGGCATTCATCACATAGTTTCATTGGGTAGCAGTGGCAGTGACGGATATCTTAGAGCCTAGGTTGATTATGTTGTTCACAGAGGGGCTCACAGAACCCTTGAGAGGATGGGTGAAAGCATATAGACCTCACACCTTGCAGGATGCCATCTTACACACTTGAGATCTAGCAGACTCAGCATCGAAGACTAAACTCTTTTCCAAACCTTTCTTACCACAGAGGGGCCGAGACAAGAAGCCATTCCAGAAAGAGTGGAAGGGCAAGGAGAAGTTGGATGATGAGACGAGGCGAGAGCTTATCAGGAAGAAGCTCTGCTTCACCTGCAAGGACCCTTGGGTCCTAGGCCACAGGTGCATGGACAAGGGAGAGATCTATTATATTGAGATGGCAATAGACAATGTGGATAGTGAGGAGGAGCAGGATAGTGGTTCTACTAGCTCAAAGGAGGAGTCATCACAGGGGGAGGAGTAGCCTCCTCGAAGACCACCGACACCGGTAGGGACCCAACCATCGGTAGTGCCACAACCTCGTGAGAAGGCTATCAGACGGGCACTAGCAAAGGGAGGAGTCATAGTGACCCTTTTTGGTCTTTGTAGGTATGACACACTCCAGATCAGAGGGACTATTCAGGGACAACGGGCAATTTCCTGATAGATGGTGGGGCCACCAACAACTTCATCGATACTTCATTGGTGTCGAGGCGGGCACTGTAGATATAGGAGTTTGAGGGGTTTGACGTTGGAGTAGCAGATGGACACACAATGGAGTGTTTAGACAGAGTCCCAGACTTGGAGATTAAGCTAGGTAACTACACCGTGAGAGACACATTTTATGTAGTTGACCTATATGACACAGATGTGGTGTTGGGAGTTCAGTGGTTGATCACCTTGGGCAAGATCACCACCAACTACCAAACCTTGGAGATGGGGTTCAGAGACTGTGAGGGGAAGAGGATTGTGCTGAGGGGCATGTCGATAGGGGCACTGAGGACAGTTTCGGCCAAGAGGATGGAGAGGATCTTCAGGAATGGGGAGGTAGCATATGATGCAAAGTGCTTGATCACTACATAGAGGGATTTAGATGGTCAACAACAGTATCAGACAGAGATCAAGACCTTGTTGGGATGACATTAGCAAGTTTTTGGTTCAATTCCACCAGGGAGACCACCTGACAGGGGGTTTGAGCACACCATTGAGTTGGAGGAGGGGGATAAACCCACGATCATAGCACCCTATCGTCATCCTCAGAGGTTCAAGGATGAGATAGAGAAAGCAATTAAGGAATTACTAGTGATGGGACACATCAGACCTAGCACAACCCATTCGCTTCTTCGGTTGTCTTAGTTCTAAAGAAGGATGGTATCGTGAGGATGTGTATCGACTACCGAGACTTGAACAAGAAAACCATCAAGAACTGGTATCCTATCCCTCGCATCGATGAGTTGATGGATGAATTGCATGGGGCGGTTTTCTTCTCGAAGATTGATCTACGTTCTAGATATCATCAGATCATCATCCGAGAGCAAGACATAGAGAAGACGACATTCCGATGCCACTTCGGTCATTTTGAGTTCTTGGTTATGCAATTTGGGCTAACCAATGCACCGGCTACATTTCAGTCTTGCATGAACCACATATTCAGGGATCAATTGAGGAAATCAGTCTTGGTATCCTTCGACGACATCTTGGTTTATAGTAAGACATGGCAGGAACATCTGAGGCACTTGGATGTGGTACTCGACATCATGGAGGCACAATCACTATACGCCAAAGAGTCCAAGTGTGAATTCAATATGACAAAACTACTTTACTTGGGCCACATTATCAGTGCATAGGGGGTACAGGTGCATCAAGAGAAGATCAATGCCATTTTGGATTGGCCAACGCCCAGGAATGTGACAGAGTTGAGGAGCTTCTTTGGACTATGCAGCTATTACATGCGGTTTGTTAGGGGTATTTCTCAGCTGGGGGCACCACTTACAGATCTCACCAGATAGGGGGCCTTCATTTGGACCAATGAGTCGCAGAAAGCCTTTGATCACATGAAGGAAGTCATGGGCACATGCCCAAAGTTAGCATTACCAGACTTCACTTTGCCGTTTGTATTAGAGTGTGATGCATCTGACGAGGGCATCGGGGCAGTTTTGATGCAGGGAGGACACCCCATTGTGTTCGAGAGTAGGAAGCTCAGTCAACCCGAGAGGTTGTACTCTATTTATGACAGGGAAATGCTGGCGATCATGCATTCCTTGACTGAGTTCAGACAATATTTGGTGGGTAGCAAATTTGTAGTCAAAACATATCATAACAACTTAAAGTATTTCCTTGAGCAGAAGGATCTCAGTGAGCGTCGACATAAATAGGTGATGAAGGTGCAGGCCTTCGATTTCGACATAGAGTATGTCAAGGGGAAGAAGAACATTGTGCCCGATGCACTGTCTAGGAGACCTGCGACATGTTCTTTGATGAAGGTTTCAGCGGATTGGAAATCCCATTTGTTGGTGGAATATTCCAAGAACAAGTTGGCTTGTGAGGTTTTGGATGGGCAGGTTCAAGATGACAGGTACAAGGTCATTGACGATGTCATATTCTACAAGGACAGAGTCTACTTAGTGGCGGGTTCAAGGCTCAAGAAGAAGATCTTAGCAGCAATTGGTGATTCACCACTAGCAGGCCATTAGGGTTTTTTCAAAACTTATAGGCAGATTAGAGAGAGGTTCTCATGGAAGGGCCTCAAGTAGGATGTTATGAGGTACATCAGTGAGTGTGTGACTTGTTAGCAGAACAAGTCAAAGCATACACTTCCAATAGGACTACTTCAGCCACTTCCCATTCCGGAGCAAAAATGGGAGAGTATATCGATGGACTTCATCACAGGCCTACCCAAGGTTCAGGGTAAGGACTACATCTATGTGGTGGTCGACAGATTGACCAAGTTTGCTCACTTCTAAGCCATACCGACAGATTGCAGCGCAATTCAGGTGGTTGAGTTATTCTTCAGGGAGGTCTTCAGACTCCATGGGTTGCCGAGGAACATCATCAGTGATAGGGACAATCGATTTATTGGTACATTTTGGAGGGAGTTGTTTAGATTGGTGGGACAGAGTTGACACCCAACACCAACTATCACCCTCAGACAGATGGGCAGACCGAGATAGTCAACAAGTGGGTTGAAGGGTATTTGAGAAACTATGTGAGTGGACAACAGAGAACATGGGTCAGGTGGCTACATTTAGGAGACAATTGCTACAACACCAACTTCCACATGTCCATTGGCATGACACCCTTCCGAGCATTGTACGATTTTGATGCTCCCACTTTGGTAGACTTGGTTTTCGGGGAGAGCAGAGCTCCCAAATCCAAGGACTGGATTATCGAGAGTTAGGAGATTCTCAAATTACTGAAAGAGAACCTAAAGATAATGTAGAATCGATAGAAGATGAGTGCAGATAGGCACAGGATATAACGCAGCTTTGAGGTTGGGGACTTGGTATTCCTAAGACTCCAACCCTACATACAGTCATCTTCGAAGAAGAGTGGGGCCGAGAAGCTCAAATCTAGATTCTATGGACCTTACATGATCATGCGTAGATTCTATGACTTAGAGCTTCCAGAAGGGAGCCAAATTCATAACGTGTTCCATGTTTCTTTCCTCGAGAAGGTCGTGGGAAATTCATCAACACATCAGAGGAGCTTCCCCCATTGGATGAGGAGGGACAGTTGGAGTTGGTTTTGGAGGAGGTACTGGAGTTCCAAGAGGAAACTGAGGAGCAGGGTCATCAAAGAGTGTCTGATCAAATGGAGAGGGCTTCCAGTAGAGGATGCTACTTGGGAGAGCGAGCAGGTGTTACAACACCCTGGATTGGTATTGCTTGAGGACAAGCAATCTCGGGAAGGGAGGACTGTAATGTCCCTTTCCGAATAGGAGCTCCAGAGAGGAGGACTTAGTAGTCTAAACAATCCCATTAGACTATAGTCAAGGCCGTACTAGGGTAAACAAGGTTACTAGAGGTCACTTCAGTCAAGGGTGTTATAATTCGAAAGTGACATTGACCTAAAAGTGACCTAAAGCGCTTTTAAGCCAAATTGAGCTAAAAATAGAGCAGGTGAGCTAAAAATAGGTCAACAACGAATTAGGGTTTCAGGCAGCTATAAGAAAAGGTAAAGCGACCTAATTCATCATTATGAAGAATTTGAGTTGACAGTTGAGGAGAGAGGCACATCTCAGGTTTAGGCGAACCCAGAGCTTTGCGGATTCTAGGAGGAAGACACCCAGAGGTTGATTTCAGTGTTGAGAGACACGCCCTAGTCACCGGGAAGATCATCCAGATCTTCCATTGTACTTCAACAACAATTATCCAGTTTGCAGCATTGAGGGTGCACTTGTCCAGGTAGAGGGCGCAACTACTGAGCATCAGATTGATTCGACTTGTCCTAGTTAGGGAGAATCCAATGATTCCCCTTCGACTTAATTGAGAGGAGGGCAGGACGCTTCTATTGCCTGGTTTCTCGTCAGATTCCGACAGAGAAATCATCTTGGGCGCATTACTTAGCCATTGAGGGTGCGACAGTTGGGGAGGACACATTTGGGGTTCCTGAGAGATCATCAGATCAGATCCAGGGAAATCCTTTCGACCGATTTCAGAGGAGCCTAGGGTGCTCAATTTGGGACCCTTATCAGTTGATTTCGATGGAGGAATCACTAGGGCGCATTTTCCAGCAACAGTGGAGGCACATTTCCTTTGGGGGATCCATCCGAGGTCCAAACACATCAACACAAGGCCGATTGTCAAGTTGTTAGTCACCAAGACTGTGTGAGAGGGAAAGGCGTATTGTTGGAGACAGTTTCTAGTCAGATCCAAGGTGTGTAGCCACCAGGGCGCACAATCCAGTCCTGCAGCAATTGCCGTGTGAGTTGTCGTAGCGTGCAACGGATCATCCAGCTCATACCCTATCCAACAATGGTCTTCTATCATCCGTGTATCATCTTTCTAGTTTACTTCTTTATTGTATCACGGCTAAGATCCACTTAGATCTGATCTAGCCGAGTGATTCTCTATTTTGAACCGCATACGACATTGTAACCAACAGAAAACTTGTAATATATGATTTACAATTTTTTGTGTCATTCTCTATCTGTATGCTTATTCATATTCTGTAAACAATTTATTTATCTACACACACATGCAAAAACACTAAGCATGTTAAAACCCACAGCTTAAACGCATCCAAAAACCCCCAATGTATCAGATCAGACAATAGACACAATAGATTAACAACTTTTCCTAGACTAGCCGGATCTGGGATATTACAATATCACTGTCTATAAAATATATGCAAAGTGTTTAGTATACCAGCAATATAGTTGCAAAGTGTTTCATAAATTCACATAAAGGAAGTTAACAATCTTTGGTAGTAAACACAATTTTCCAACCTAGTCTAGTGTGGAATATTATAGACATCGAGTGAGGCCCAATAATATCTATAGAGGTAGCCATCCCAGGGACTTGACCCCGTGACCTCCAGAGGAAGGCAATGTTATGAACCTAAGCTACGTATTATTAATAATAAATAATACAATAATAAATAAATTAATAAATAAGTCATGACTATTCATAAAGGGTACCTTCGGCCATATATTAAGCCCGGGCCCCATTGTACAACATCATCATTCAATTACACATTTTTATATATCAATAATTGATTACATATCTCATTTAGCTGAGCAATTAAAGGTTATTCGTACCAACACCCTCAACAAATGAAGCACATGAACATGTGCGATCTAACATCCTTATAAATGTGCATGTACAAGTGTGCAGTCAAACTCATTGAGTGGTCATCTTTAACAAATGGCACAGAGATGTGCAAATAACCTCAACTCCTCATGGAAATAGATGCCTCAATAAGTGAAGTGCTCAGGTGAGGTGGACCATAAATGCTCAAGCTCTAAGAAATAACCAACTCCAAGAAATATTCAACAAAACCCTCCAAGCAGCATATTTTTCTCCAAATAATCCATAGATCAAGGTAGATGGAGCGAATCTCGAGATAGGAAGTTGACTAGCATAGAATAAACAACATAAACCAAGGGCCAAGTCAACAAGGACCCCAACAACCTCCATATGTGTGCAACATCCACTATAAATAGTAAATAGCTTCAATCCATGAGAAATGCCTCCACTTGTGTGCAAGCAATGGAGTTCTCTATGAGAAGGTGTATATTATCATATATTGCACTCTCAACCTCAAAATAGAACAAGGAACAAAAGTGCTCTAGTGTTGGAGACCACCTATGCAACAAGGAATCGGTTGGCCCCTCCATTCATACCATAGATGCTTGAAAAACCATGAAGAAGTGGAGCACTCCACAAGTTTGAGCGTCTATCACATAGAATATCACCATAAGGCTACAATAGACACTTCAAACCCCAGGGCACTTTCACCCAAGGTTCCATGTCATCCATCATCATCATCAAGCTGAAAGCCACCTAAAAACTGTGCGAAGTGCTGAAAAAATCCATGATAGAGTAGGGCGCTTTACAAGAACAATTGTTTATCCCATCAAATATCATCATGAGATCATGATAGACACATAAAACCCCAAGGCACCCTTCTCAAGAAGTGTGATGCCATCAATCATGCCAATATCAACTTGAAACCCTAGTTTGCTCCATCAAAACACCAAGTAGTATGCATGAATTCCAAAAGATGGTGAGCGCTCTAGCAAAATGAGGTTCTATTAGATCAAATATTACTATAGAAACATCATAGACACCTCAAGTACTTGGGCACTCAATCGCAAACATAATGTAGCATATGTGCAATATATATGTGGCATGAAGGTGGGCGCTCCATGAAACTCAATGTCTATTTGATTAATCATCACCATATGAATACAATAGACATGTCAAATGGTAAGGTGCTCCTTTACAAAGCCACATCTCATCATATCATCACCAAAACCTTAGGCTGCTCCAAAGCATGGAAAGGAGGTGGGTGCTTTATGATTTTTTTTCTCTATCTAATTAAGTATCATCATAAGAGTGGAATAGATTCAAAAACTTCTTGAACACTCTTCCTCAAGAGCCATATTCCATCAATCCCTCCAAACATGCAAGGAGCAATATCAAGAAGCAAGGAAGAAGCATGATCCAACAAGCTGACATGAAGATCACCAACAACTGGGTCATAGCATTGAGGAGTATATCACCATCTATCAACACCAAGGAGTATGTGATCATGAAGAAAGCAACATGAACCAAGACAACTAACCACGTAGTCCACATGCATCTACATCATGGTGAAGTAAGAGTATCCACAATCATCACTATGCTCAACCAAGATTTACTATTATCAAGCAAAAATAAAGGTGTGTCTCTCAAGCTCATCATCATCCTTGCAAGTTATCCCTAAAATACCTGTCATGTGATGAAACTCATAATTTACGACTCATGCCAATATGAGGGGTAGCAAGGACCATCCTCTGATAGATAAATCATCTTTGGCCACACCGTCCATGGACTTTCTTCCCATTTCCTCTAATACCAAGGATGTAACTACCTCCTCAAACTTTAATGCAACTTGAGTCGTACTACCAATTACTACAACCAGATTATCCCAAGAGTCTAATAGAGAACATAACAAGGTAATACACTTATCTTCTTTCTCCGTCTTAATATCAATATAGACAAGTTGACTTACTAGAGTATTGCAGGCATTTAGATGCTCTATCACAAAGTCGCTTATCTTCCATCTTACGATGATACAACTTCTTTTGAAGAAACAACTTGTTTACCAGGGACTTTGACTAATACAAATTCTCGAACTTTTCCCACAACTTCTTTGTAGTGTCTTATTTAGAGACATTCAACAACATTGAATCTGAGAGGCAAAATTGAATTGTACTTCTTACCTTTATTTCCGTCTTTTCCCAATCTTCTTTCAACATTCGAGTAGGTTTTGTACTTGGATCCACAACAACCCATTGTTCTCTATCTACAAGATCTTCCATCATTAGCTTCCATAACTCTAAGCTTTGGCTGTTAAACTTCTCTATTCCTATTCTTCAATTGCTTGCCATTTTCATTACACAAGATTCAATACGCAAAGCTCCCACTCCAACATAGGTTTATCACAGAGCAAGATACCCTTGTTCTTTATAGAACGAGCTAAACCCTAGCAACAAATGTGTCCTCCTGAAGCTAATAACCTCACTTCTTGCTGATTTGTTACGGTTGCATTCACAATTTTAGGTGCTCTAGCATGTAGTTTTAGTCACCAAGGGCTAGCACATGCATACCAAAATAAATGTAACACACCTAGAGATCTTTACAACTGAAAATACAATAGTTCTACACTCTAACATACATGAAATTGAACACAGGTATTTTTGGTCAACAT
>JZKD02S2085715.1:377476-403622 GCA_000966675.3 Picea glauca
TTGCGACATTTTCCGCAGATGTCGCCGAGAAGTTACATTCCAGACCCTCGCCGACACTTTCCCCGACACGACATATACAACATTGAGTGAAATAGCTGCTCGGATGGAGGAATATCTAGCCACCGAAGCGAAAGTCTCCTCGTAATTGACTCCCTCTTTCTGTGAAAACCCCTTGGCTACGAAGCGCACCTTATACTTCTCCACGCTTCCAGCTGCTGCATGCTTGACTTTATAGATCCAACTCTATCCAACCACCCGTTTGTCCTCTGGCTTGGGCACCACCTCCGACACATCGTTCT
Source organism: Picea glauca (assembly GCA_000966675.3). Lineage (NCBI taxonomy): Eukaryota > Viridiplantae > Streptophyta > Pinopsida > Pinales > Pinaceae > Picea > Picea glauca. The sequence goes on from JZKD02S2085715.1 coordinate 377,776, forward strand.
TCATGATAGAGGCATACTCCTCCATCATGGCCTCCTTCCACACTCCATGTTGTGCAACCTGCTCATAAGTGGAAGGTTTGACATCTATAAGCTCTGTCATGAGTGCCATATATCCAAATCTCTACGGTGGTGTACTCTCTTTGAAAGATCTCTCTGGAGGTGCTATCTGTCTGGAATCACTGACTGTGGACTTGTACCACTTAGGTCGTGGCCTAGTGTCAATCTCTTGTGGAATAGCCTCATGCTACTCGACCTCCTCATCAGTCTCTTGACTGTCCTATCCACTAGTCTCCTTGCCAACACCCGTACCTGTACCCTGCATCTATGCCTGTGACTCTGTACTCTGTACCCGTGCCTCCTCACTTTACTGCCTCGATTCTTGTCCCTGCAAGTACTCTATCTGCGCTGAAATATCTCCAGATCTCCTCGAGGCCCTCTCCTCCTCAAACTGCACGTCTCTGTACGCCACTATCCTCCTGCGCTCTAACACAAAGATGCAGTAGGCCTTAGAAGTCTCGTTGTAGCCAACCAATATCCCCTTATTTGTTGTGGGGTCCAACTTTGTCCTCTTCTTCAAAGGGACATGATAGTAACAAATACTCCCAAAGATGTGAAGATGACTCACATCTAGCCAGGTACCTGTGCATACCTCCTTGGGTGTCAATTTCCCCAAAATGGTGTGGGGACTCCTGTTCTAATGTAAATAGTTGTGCGACAAGCCTCAACCCATAAGAACATAGGTAATCCCTGATCATGTATCATGGCATGAGCTGCACCCACTATGGTCTTGTTCTTGCACTCTACCACTCCATTCTGCTGCATGTTATATGGAACCGTGAGCTCCTTCTTAATACCCTCTGCAACATAATACTCCACAAACTCATTAGAGGTGTACTCACCCCCATTATCTGATCTAAGTACCTGGATCCTCCTACCAAACTGGTTCTCTACTAGAGCTTTCAACTCCCTGAACCTGTCAAAGACCTCATCCTTGGTCTTAAGGAAATATATCCAAGTTTTACAGGAGTAGTCATTAATAAATATCACGTAGTAGCTGAAGCCACTAACTGACTGCACACTCATAGGACCATAAACATCTGAATGGATTAGATCCAAGATCCCCTTGGACCTATGCTCACTAGATGGAAGTGTTTTGTTGGCATATTTGCCCAAAGCGCAACCCTTACAAGGGTCATGCTTCTCTGTTGCAACCTTAGGAACTCCTGTAAGTGTCTGTCTCAAATGACTCAACTCACCAAAATGCAAATGTGCCATCTGTCTGTGCCATAACTCACTCAAATCTGTGCTGCTGCTGACCAATGCTTTTGTTGGCTCAAAATGCAATCTATATGCCTTCTCACTATGAACCCCAATTACTTTATCCATCTTGGTTGTAGACCCCTTTGGTCTAATATACACCTTCTGTCCATGGAAGGTCACCTCAAACCCTTTATCTTCCATGGTCGAAACTGAAATGAGTTTCTTGGTAAGCCCAAGAACATACAATACGTTAGCAATGTAGAGTGATTTACCTGACTCCCTCTGAAATGACACTGTGCCTATGCCTTGCGCCTTATAATGCACATCATCTCCAAAACCCCAATATGAAGATTGACGCCTCCCTCCTGCAAGCTACTGAAGAACTCCTTGCGCCCAGTCATGTGACAATAAGCACCACTATCCACATACCAAATACCTGTGACAACTGAGCTTGACACACATGCAATAAGGCATAAGTCCTCCTCAAAGCTTTTGCAAAAATCCTCTACTCCTGCAGAGGTTGCCATCTGTGGCTTACTCTTTTTCCTTTCCGGACACCGTGAGGAAAAGTGTCCAAACTTGTGACACTGGAAACACTTGGCTTTGGAGAAGTTGATGTTTTTCTTCTTTCCTCCTGCTCCACTCCTAGAGCCCTTCTTCTTAGACTTCCCTTGCCTTTGTTTTCCTTCTTTCCTCCTCATCCACAATCTGAGGTGATGTAGATGTACCACTCGCCTGACTAAGGTGAATCTCTTCTTGCACAAAATCATCCCATAAACGCTACCACTTAGGGAGCTTCTCCCGAGCTACAATTCCACACACAAATGTGTCCTATGGCTTTGAAAAACAATTCAGGGCTATACGTACTAACTCATAATCCTATGTCTTTGAGCCAACTGCTGCAAGCTCATCCCTAATCTGTGTAAGACGAGTGAGGTAGGGAACCACACCTTCGCCCTTTGTCATCTTGGTACCTCTCATCCTTTCCCGAAGCACCATAATCTTGTTTTCATTTTTACTCTGATAGAGGCTACCCAAGGCAGTCCACATGTCTTTAGCAGACGTTTTCCCTGAAAGGTGTGGGATTATGTGATCCTTTACCCCATCAAGGATTATGCTCATAACCTTTGCTTCACCCTTCTTCCATGCTGCCAACAAAGTTGCATTTGTAGGAGTTGCTTCTTTATCATCAACATGTTCAAGGACATCATTAACATCCAAGATTTTGGTAACCCTCTCTTTCCAGGTGGGAAAGTTCCTAGGACCTTGAAGTCTATCCTCAACTCTCCAAGTCATGGCCATTTCTAAAGGTGTCTTTGTCCAAACCCTAACGTTGCCTTACCAACTGATTCTGTGCTTAGTTATGAAATCGATCTTCTTTACTCAACACGTTGATGTTGTTACTTCAACAGTCCTGCTTTGATACTATGTGAAACCACTTAAACCCAACAAGATGAACTGAAAAACTTCAACACTTTAATACCCTAAAAAATTATTCACCATATAAAAATTCTGAAAATGTTATTTTGCAACTATGACTAGGTTTTTTCACAGAAATAAAATTGCACAGCAGAAATAAACTTAGGAACAATGAAGAAGATAACAACAATCACATCACATGAGAGACACCAAGATTTTTGGGTAAAATAACCACCGGAAAAATCCAATGTGGGAAAACCAGTTCATCAGTTTGTGGATTTTATTATGTAGCAGAAAGATATAAAGATCTCTTATAGAGCAAATCGATCTACACAAATGACTGAGTGAAACCCCAACAAAATTCTTCTCAAGACTTGTATGGCCCTCTCTCAATCCAACAAACCAACAAAGCAACCCAAAAGAACCCAAATTGTGAGCCTCTGTGAAAATCGTACGACCCTCTACGTCGCCTGTACAACTCTCATTCATATCTGAAGTACGACCTCTGCAAATCGCTGAGATGCAAGTCGATTCACCTGTAAAAACTCTCCTCAGTCCTCTCTGCAATTCTCCTCCAACAAACTCTCAAGCAAACTTCTTCCTCTTGCTGAAATTCGCCCTCTCTCAATCAACTAATGCGCCCAACCACCAAGTCGACCTCATGTTGTCTCAATGAGCAAGAAAAAACCCTATCTCCAAAGAGATCAAGGGCTGAGATCAACCCTCACTCTCTCAACGAGATGGATGGCCAAGATTAAAAGACCATCACTTAAATTATTTTCACTTAGAACTTTAGAAAAGTGCTCATTAAGTCAACATTAAAATATAACACATCTAATGTACTTTTTCCTAGGTAAAACTTTAGGAAAGAGACCAACCCATCGACTTGGCTTAGTTTCATTGTCCCCCACCATGCTAGAACGCCACACATGGAAGAAGACCTTATGAGTTACACTTCTCAACACTCCAAAGGCAATGTCCCTCTTCCAGCATGTCCAAAAGAGAGGGAGCGCATCATCCAACCAGTGGGCTTCATACCCCAAATGAAGGTCCAAGTGACCTTGTGCCTTCATGATCAAGCTTTCACCTGTCAAGGACTTGCAAAGACAAACAAGTACGCCATCCAGGGGTCCACAAGTCACAATATCATGCCAAGTAAGCCATATTGAATAAAATAACTATCTGAACATGTGCATCAAATCCCCCCTTTTCAAAATAAACATTTGCTCAAAGACCTTATACAATTTGCCAAATTTAGATATGGGAGGGGTGTCATAGTGATCTATTGGGTGGACCATTTCCCAAGTCAAGAAGTGTTTTCCAAGTGGAATTCCTTCTAAGTCATGTAGTGAGTATGAAGTGGATGGGGTTGGACTTCTAGGAATGGGGCTTCATGACATACAAGGACTGATATTGTCTCATTTATGGATGCCTTTGTAGAGGGTGCGTTGCCCTTTGTCGACGATGCAACATTTTTCCAAGCCCATTTGTGATTAAATTATTAGAGTGTTTCCAGGCTGAAGACGTATGGGGGCACTAAACTAAGCAATTAAAACAAGGCCCACATGCGCTCTACCTTGGTCACACTGCTTCCCCAAGTTCAAGACAATGTGGGGCACTAAACTAAGAAATAAAAACAAAGCCCACACACGCTCTACCTTGGTTGGCATGATTTTAATTAGTTATTTTTAGGGGTCCCTCAACTTTTTTCGAGAAACATTTCATTGTTCTCGTGATCCCCTGACAAGCATTTGGAAGGTTTATGATTGACTTTTATCTTTTTCTAGCGACAAGCCTCTGGGCCTTCAACCCCTTCTTCACATGAAATGAGGTACAAGCCCTTCTTGGGTCCATGTGGCTCGAAAACCCAAAAGATGATGATACGAAAGGGAAGAAACATGAAAAGTGACAAGTATGTGCGGAAGTGGTACGTTGACTCTTTGTAGGAAACCCCCTAGTAGCAACCCTTTCCCTAAGGGTGGCCACTTACTAGGAGATCATGACACCCACCAAGGTGAAAAGGGAAAAAAACATAATTTCCAAGCAAATGTTTTCAAAATCAAGAAAGGATTCTTTGCAACACATTCAAATGCTTGAATTATTAGAATGACACTTACCACAATACCAGACTTGTTACCTCATGGAGCAAGACTTGTTGTCCTCTGTGGTCCAGGGTAGGTGTGGTGGACGCTGCTGTCATCGATCGGATGTTGATGTGTGGTGAATGAAGGGCTCTGCGTGCTGGGCTGCCTTTCAGTACTCCATGTTTGCAACCTGAGGGCCTCAAGACATCATCTCCTTAGTTATCCCTAGGAATCGGGGATAACATCTGGCTCCTACTTGGGGACATGTACTTGCCATAGAGTGGATGAGAACCTTAACATCTCCTGGTAAGATATGTGCCTACACACACTGAAACCAACAAACTGTGGATATCGAAGGTGCCTTGCTCACCCTTTGTCCATATGATCAAAAATCCAAAATTTCAACTAATCTTTAAAAGAAAAATTTGCATTTTTATCAAAAATTTCTAACTAACATGTAATATGATGAAATCAAATGATGTAAAGTAACTATACAATAAGTAGAGAAAAATGAAAGGTGAAAAATGAAATGCTACTAAACTATCATGAGCAAGCAAGATGTAAGTGCGAGAAAGCAAGATGACCCACCTACTTACCTGGGCCCGTGGCCCATGGAGGTTAGGTCATGAGGCCGTCAAGTGAAATCATACAACCAATTGCTCATCATCTCATTAAGGTATCTCCCCCTGTGCTTAATCATGTATTGCAACAAAGATAAGTTGAGCACAAAGTAATCATGAGTATAAATAAGCATGTGATCAATCATAGAAAGCAACTCATGGAGGTGGGTGAGAGGGAGATAATCCTGCTGGGAAGAATGGCTACAAGCTTGATCAATCCATCTCTGAAGAGGGCTATCGCGTGTAGATGATGGCTCGTCTTCATCTTCACTTAGGGTACCATTGCTTCTTAAAGACTCAGAGGAGATGAGAGATCGGAAGAAACTGTATTGCTTCCCAAAGAAAAGAATAAAGGCAAGGGATAGCCTCATGATTGGAGAAAAAAATCCTCCTGCTATTGAAAAATTGTTGTCCTTTCATCTGCATATCCCTAAAAAGGGACCCGAGACAAGAAAATTGTTGCTTCGTAGTACGAGTCCCTGTTTGTTCTGGGTTGGCCACATCCTTGTGTCCATCAAAATTTGGTCTAGAAGGTGGTTGAAAATCTTCATAGAACAAATCTGAATCCTCAAAAGGACATGCATCATAGCTTCCAAGGGATGATTGAAATTTAGTTTGAGTATATTGTGAAAAGTTGTCCTCAAATGGATGAAATAAATCCATGACCATATCATCACCAGGCTGCAAAGAATTTGAATCATATGCACATGAAGACCAATTCTCTGAAGATGACAATTCAACCCCTTTTGCATGAAAACTACCCTCAATGTCGTAAATGGGATCTCTATAAAAACTGAAGCTACCCACATCCCATCTACGTCGACCAACCTATATGAAATCATCCATGTGTTGATCAACCACATTGGAAAGGTCCTCCATGAAATCATCTGCATCATCTGAACTAATCACTTATTCATATTTATGTGTAGGAGGAAGGCAAGGATGAACAACTTCATCTTTGTCAAGTGGGAGAATGGACATCGATGTCTCATTTGGATTCTTAGCATGTTGCACTTCATTGGAATTCTTCTTTTTCTTCATGGTATCTTTCTTCATGGACATGCCCCTCAAGCGCCTCTTCATCACAAGGGGCTTAATCCTCAATGTGGAGTGCCTCATTTGACTATTCTTGAAAGGACCCAAAAGGAAACTCTTGTTCATCTCGTCCTTGTGGGCTTGCTCTTTGGCTGGTGATGTCTCGTCAAGATCTTGCATTTCTTTGGAGTTTTCTTCCTCCTCAACGGATATTTCATCATTGATGTCGTAATTTTTTGCGATCATGGCACGCCAAGAACTTATTATATGACGCTTCTCAACAACATCTTGCGCTAGCAAACTAGTAGGGCCTTCTTCTCCTTGGCAACTTTCCTCTAAGGCATTTTCTTCAAGCACCTCGTTTGCAGAGGGTGGATGATGTTGCTTCTCTATTTCACATTCTTTAACTATCGTCTCATCATCCACTGGAAAACCTTCCCTATAAAGAGCATCCTTGAGCTCTTGGAAAGTAGCTTGCAAATTCTGAGTGGCTGGGCCCCAACACCTGAGAAATTGTTCAATAAGCCTTGTGGAGGAAGTTATGCTCCTCGACTTGCATCAATGTGTGAGCCACTTCTTTTGTCGTAACTCTAGAGATGCTACAAACAATCACATTAGTATATCATCATGTAATATATTCAATGTTGAAGCATATTTCATACAATTCACAACATATTTCATACAATTCACAACATGGGTGATTGCTAGGGCTGGGTCACCATTAAACTTTGGGCAATTCCTATTCCATTATGGAGGATAGCGATTTGGATACCCAGGAATACCCTCGATATCAATGGAGGGATACAACTCATGTGCATGCCAAGGTGCCATGGTTCCATCACCTGAAATGACGCTTCAAAGGAACTGCTAGGAGAGCTCAAAGCTCAATGTAAGAGGGTATCTCTCCTCAATGGAGTCGCCAGACAAACTAATATGAAGTTCATAAAAAGTGAAAAGGAACTTCCCTCAAATGGAGTCGCCAGGCAAGCTATGGGGAAAGGCTTTTGGAATAACTTGCCAAAATGTTGTTAGGGCTCGAAAGAGGATTAAAAATCCTCCCTTGCAACATCGCCAAAATGTTATTGCACAATCTGTAGATTGGGCAAAGCCCAACCCAATCCACGGAAGTGTGACAACTATGGGAGTACCTACCCACTGTCACCTTAGATAGACACTCCCCTCATTTAAGTGATGACAAGTCACCACAAGGGGGGAATCCCGGTGACCCTAGGGGGATTGAGATGAAAAGTGATGTGATGATGAGTGAAACCCCTATAGGTCAAGTTTGGAGATGAAGAATGGCTTGTAAAAGAGTCTTGTGAAGGAGGAGAAGGTTGTCAAGTGTTTGGTACTTGTAAAACAATGTTAGCCCTGCCTGGAACAAGACAAATGATCATAAACCAAGCCTTATATCAAAGGGAATTGTTGACCACCTATTTCGACTAGGTGTCAATGTCATGTACCATGAAAAACTATGTACCTTGTGGTACAACATATTTTGAAGACTATGGCTCAACATGGCAAATTTTGCCCCCAACACATCTTTCTATGTACTCAGAATGTCTGCTCCCCTACGCGGGATAATAATGTAATAGGTTGGCATGAGTCAATTTTTAGTTAGTTGCCTAGGACTTTATCATTAGGGAAGTCCTTTCATCGAGTGTTTTTTTTCCTCATGTAATTAGTCTTGCCTACCAGACAATTTTAATTATCCATGAGTTTTTCACTCACAAAATCCTCCAAAGTGGTGAAAGGTGTTCTAATGATCGAGCCCAAGGGATGACTAAGGTTTAGGAATGCTGTAAATGACCATGCTAGACATCTTCCAGAGTCTTGCAGAATTCCATTAAGTTTTGATAGTTTTTTTTTTAATTATTAAAATTTTCCATTTAATGGAAATTTTAATTATTTTTTATATAAAATATTAAAATTTGGTCTTTGGGGATTTTTTATAGGGGTGTGGGTACTCAAAACAAATGAAAGATGACCCCCTACACCCTTGGACCAAGTTTCAACTCAATTGGACAAGTTTTGCTAAGTCATTGTCCATGAGGAGTCAGAGTCAGTCAGAAGTCAGTATTTAATTGGCTAAGGTAAAAAAGCCAAAAATTGTAAAAATGATTAAAGTCATGAGAGAAAGTGGGGAAATGATTCCTAATGTATTTCCTAAGTTGGGAAAGTGATTTTCCACTTAGAAGACCCCCCCTTGCTAAGTCAACTACGAAAAGTGGTAACTCCCTAGTGAAAAGTGCGCCCCCCTTGCTCATGAACACATGGGAAAAAAAAATTAAAGTAAGAGGGTGGCCAAAACCCTAAGTGTGCCCCTCTTTGAGCCTAACTTTATGTTTGGTGAAAGGAAAAGGTGTTTTCCCCCTTCCCCTCTCACCCTTCAAACCCTAAACCTTGCTAAAACCCTAAAAGTGCGCCCTCCTTGACTTTGTCTCTTTTCTTTAGGGGTCTTTCCTCTCTCCCTCATATAAAAAAAGCCTACCCCTTCTCATTTTGACATCTATTCTCATAGTAACTCTACTATGCCAAAATCTCTCCCATCTCTTTCTCATTCTCTCCCATTTTCTCTCATGATTCATGTTGCTATTGGGCAAATATTTTCTTGGTTAATAAAATAGAAGCTTTGGAGGATTTCTTGTGTCTCTTGGAGTATTCTTGGAGCCATTGTTTGGTTTGTTTATGAGGTAATATTGTTGCAAATTTATTTATTTTGTATTTCCTTGCTTGCATTTTTACTTGGAGACCCAAGCAAAGTATTTTACTTGGGATAGATTAGTAGTAGTCTTACTATTAGTCTTTGTGAGTTGTTTCTAGTATATTTGAAAAGTATTTTGCAAGTTATTAGAACAAATTCACCTTCTTTGTATTTTGTAGCAAGGGTTTACAAAAATCTGCAGGTTACCAAAGACTTGGAGAAGTGGATTTCAGATCTGAAAATCCATTTTTTTAGCCATCTAAAGCTTCTACATTTTCTGTTTTCATTTTTAGCCACATATCTATTAGTTTCTAGCATTATTTTCATCTAAATTTGCAATTTAATCTCTCTTTTTATGTTCATAATTTTTTTATAAATAATTTCTGTATATTGTGTTATTATAAAACAACTTGTTCAAATCATTTTTAGTAATTTCCAGCAAAAAAAGCTTGTTGTTTTTGCAAGTTTAAAGAGGTTTTCTGCATATTTTTGGCTCCCAAAAGACTCAAGGAAACATCCAAGAGTCTCGGTGCCAAACCCTCTTCTCTACTTCACTTTCTAAGCATTGTAAGGAGCCCAAGAGAGTCCCTTGGGTTTGCATTCTCTCTACTTTAAATTTTTCTGTAAAGTGTAAATAAGTTTTTGTGTTTTGCCCACACCTTGCAAAGAGATTGACTTTGGCATCCATGCAATATCGTGAAGGCTAGACTCAGATTTAGTTTTCTGTTTTACTTTTATTTACCCACATTGGCCAAAACCATTAGGCTTGTCCTCCATCTTGTGCCATAGTTGTGAGGTTGTTCTTTTACTTTCAAATAATTTAATTTATTTAATTTTGCCCACACCTTGCATAGTGATTGGCTTTGCCATCCATGCAATATTGTGAAGGCAAGTTTAAGTTTTAACTTGTTGCAAAGTAATTAAACTTGTGCCCCACCTTTGCCCCGTATTCCCTTTCCTTGCCACTTTGTGGATCTTGGGTAACTAAGAAAGGGCAAAGGATTGAGAGGCTAGATTAATTAGGCGCCCAATTATTATTTGCTTCTACCACCAAAAAAGGTGACTTGGGAGGCTACAAGGGGTTGAAGCCGGGGATGGTTTTACGACACTACGTGTTCTCCTTGTTGAGCGCCCAAGCATTCCGGATTTGACCTGTGGAGCTAGGGAAGAACTTTGTTTGTTCTTCTTCTTGAGCACCCAACACTTCCTTTTGGTTGAAGGGATAAGAGTTAGGGTTAGTCATATAGTGTAGGCTTGTATCTTTTACACTTAATTTCCCCTTAATTCAAGAGAAACTTAAAACTTGCTAAAATCAATCTACACACTCTCTCACAACATTTACTTTTCAAGCAAGTTACTTTTTCAAGCACTTTACTTTTAAGCAATTTTCTTCCATGTGAATACTTGTTTCAAAGCATTCTTTATTTCTAGCATTCCTTATTTATTTGAGCATAATTGGTTTAAGTGTAAAGTAATTTCTCATTTCTTATTGTGGATATATCATAACGTTGTTTCATTCTTGTATAATTGTATTATTGTTGTGTATCTCATTAACTCAATTTGGGCTAATCTTTAGGCACTGGTCTAATTGTTGAATATAAATAAAGGGTTTGCTTGTCATTAAAGGAACTCCACTTTTGCATTTGTTGCCTGTCATTGAGTTGGGTTTTTTTAACAATTAACTCAATTAACTCCTAGATGATTAATCAAAATTTACATAGTTTAATAGGGTCTACCCCCCTTAGCTTCCCTAGGAGTGAGCCTAGACAGAAAAGGTCTAGATTGAGGTGACAATGGGTCTAGACTTAGGTTTGTGTCTCCAAAGACACACCAAGTGGGCTGGAGACTTCTCGATGTTAGTAGGTGTGTATAAGGACGACAACAGGGATCAAACAAGAAAGGTTGCTATCTCGAAATTGCAGCAGTATGGAAATATATTTTCTGCAGTAAACAAGTTTTATCAGCTGCAAGTCTAACCACCAAAATCAAGCGAGAGATGAGGATAATAAAGCTAGCAAAGAATAGTTAAACTTATAATTAATGAAGCAAGACTTTGGTGAGTTTTAGGGCTGTTTATTAAGTGTTATCAATAGGTTATTATAAAAGCCAAATGGCTGTAGCAAACAATTACTACAACAGCTAGATCTAGCCATAGAAATCAATGTAGATTTTTGAGGAACTAGAAGGCTTCCCAACAAGTTTGTCTTTGACCTCTTGTTGGGCTCTAAGTTTACTTTATCAAATCTGTACTTGCTGTTGTTTTAGGACAGAGAACAGGTCTGAAATTTCTGCCAAGAAATCTGCATTCAAACTGATGGTTAAGTGCTCTTTTAAGTGCCCTTGCAAATGGTTTTAGAGTTGATGTTAGCACATGCAAATACCATAAAATAAATAACACTCCTCTAGGATCTTTACAAGCTCCTAATGCTTATATACAACTAAGCATACATGAAAAATGAACAAGTGTAATTTTTGGTCAACATGACCCTACACAAAACTCCCTGGGGGAAAACCAATTTGAGATATATGTATATATATGGAGTGTCTCAAGCATGGCATATAACTAGTAAGCAAATACAATAGAACTTGTACACAATGCACATAGCAAGCTCCTCTCAAGCGTTGCTAGCAAGTTCCTTGAGAAATGCACCCAAGAAGTGCGCCCTCCTCTTTGTTGTCCAAGCTAGACCACTAATGCGCCTTTGACCTTTCCTTTGGCTGATTGAGAAACCCTTGCATACAAATTGCCTCTTGTATGCTACCTCAACCATGCACCAATCAGATTTGCAAAAGCTTCACTCCAACATGTGCCTGCAAGCTTGCGCCCTCTCTCCTCAAGTGTGCCCTCCACCAAGCAATAACACACACCAACAATAAATGAAGCCTCAAGCCTCCTTGCGTCCTCCATGAATGAAGGCACCCAAGCTAGCCTCACCCAATGCTTCCATTCTCATCTCCTTGCTCCTCTTCAAACTCTCCAAGTGAACAAAACAAGAATGAATGCCTCTCTTGCCCCTTGCACCCTTCTTTAGCCATCCTTAGCCAAACCTAGAGATTGATGGCCAAGATCTTCTCACAAGCATCTCACTTAGAAACCCATTTTTGTTTAAGTTTCCTAAGTTTGCCTCATGTCTCTTAATTCACTCACAAAGTGAATTAATAGTCACTTTGCCTTAAGTGACAAAATTTCACTTTATGTTCTAATTTCACTTGTCAAAGTGAAATTAGAACATAAAGGTAAAGTACAAGGGTCTAATCATTTCCCTCTTGTGGTTAGAGAGACACAACCACAAGGGGACCACTTCCCAAGGTACCCCAAAACTCAACGATCAACTAGTAAATCGTCAAAAAGATAGCTAATGAGCAGTAGAACAATACTCTAGGTTCACAAGTAAATTTCAGTGGTAGATAAGTGAGCAATAGATGAAGAAGATGAGTTTTGCTGCAACCCTAGTGATTGTAGCATTTTTTTTTAACAGCAAGAAGAATTACAAGGCTAAACTAGATGCCCTTAGGGCACAATGATGCTTATAACATATGAAATCAATTCCAACTTAGACATTTGCAATACCTCAAAAATTCACACATTCCAATGCAATGATTTTATTTCTTCATTGCAAATTAGACTAGTGCCTTATCAATTGGGTTATGGGGTCTCTTGTTGCAAGGGCTAGTTGTGTTACCTCCCTAGGAGTGTAAGACTTTTTACTCCCTAGGGCAAACAAAACTAGCAAGGTAAATGTAGGAGGGTATAAGCCTTTTTATTCCTCCTAACAACCTTGTTAAGTAGCTTATCCAAAGACAAATGTGATAGATTTAGTGGAGGGTGTATGCCTTCATACTCCCCCAAGGGTTTAGACAAGAATAACCATGAAGCAATAAGAAACACTAACAATATCCATAAATTTCCTTACCAATTCCAAAAGATAGCAAGATAAACACTCTTCTATCAAGTATATTCCACCACAAAAGCAAGACAAGCATCCAAGAGAGATAGCGCACCATTTCTTCCACAAGAGACAAGTACTAGCATCCAAAATTGCATAAGAGAGAGAAAATGTGAGTTGCCCAAGTAGGGCGAAATTTTCAGCCCAAACTTTATGTAATTCTTAGGTGTGTTGTCTCTAAAATGAAAGTGACAAGGTCTCTATTTATACATGACCTTGTAAAAACAATTTGTCCACTTAACTTAGGGTAAAACACAAATTAGGGAAGTCGACCTCTTAATTTTCCCCTTTACAAGTTATAATTCAATTTTACAAGAGAAGCAAGCCCTAAATGATGATTCCATGCCCTCTAGGGGTGACGTTTTGGCATAAGGAGCAAGTTGTTGAGCTTCTCGAGGGAGACAATGGGCCTCCAAAGGCCATATCTTCAAGGTGCAATGGTCTTCCTCCATCCAATCATGCAAAGCCATCATCAAATCATCCAACACCATCAAACCCTAGCTCTTCAAGTGTGACGTCATGCCCCAGAAGAGAAGGATAGGGCCTCCAAAGGCAAACATTGGGGCTAAGAGGGCTAGCAAGTCACCTCCAAGGGGTAATCGAGTGCTTCCAAAGGCAACGTCCCTCTTCCAACATGTCCAAAAGAGAGGGGGCACATGATCCAACGGTCAACCTATGGGCTTGATGCCCCAAATGAAGGTCCATGCAACCTTGTGCCTTCACGATCAAGCTTTCACCTGTCAAGGACCTACAAAGACAAATAAGTACACCCACTAAGGCTCCACATCACAATATCATGCCAAGTAAGCCATATCTAATAAAAGAACTACCCGAACATGTGCATCAAATCCCCCCTTTTTGAAAATAAACATATGGTCAAAGACCTTATACAATTTGCCAAATTTAGATATGGGAGGGTTGTCATAGTGACCTATTGGGTGGACCATTTCCTAGGTCAAGGAGTGTTTCCCAAGTGGAATCCCTTCTAAGTCATGTAGTGGGTATGAAATGGATGGGGTCAGACTTCTAGGAATGGAGCTTCATGACATACAAGGGCTCATATTGTCACATTTATGGATGCCTTTGTAGAGGGTGCATTGCCCTTCGTTTGAAATGCAACATTTTTCTAAGCCCATTTGCCATTAATTTATTAGTGTTTCCAGGTTGAAGACGTATGGGGGCACTAAACTAAGCAATAAAAACAAAGCCCACATACTCTACCCTAGTCATAATGCTTCCCCAAGTTCAAGACAATGTGTGGCACTAAACTAAGCAATAAAAGCAAAGCCCACACACGCTTTACCTTGGTTGGCATGATTTAATTAGTTATTTTTAGGGGTCCCTCAACTTTTTTCGAGAAACATTTCATTGTTCTTGGGATCCGCAGGCGAGCATTTGGAAGGTTTATGATTGGCTTTTATCTTTTTCCAGCTACAAGCCTCTGGGCCTTCAGCCCCTTCTTCCCATGAAATGAGGTACAAGCCCTTCTTGGGTCAATGTGGCTTGAAAACCCAAAAGATGAGGATATGAAAGGGAAGAAACATGAAAAGTGACAAGTATGTGCGGGACTGGTACGATGACTCTTTGTAGGAAACCCCCTGGTAGCAACCCTTTCTATAAGGGTGGCCACTTACTAGGAAACCATGACACCCACCAAGGTGAAAAAGGGAAAAAAACATAATTTCCAATCAAATGTTGTCAAAATAAAGAAAGGATTCTTTGCAACATGCTCAAATGCTTGAATTATTAGAATGCCACTTACCACAATACCGGACTTGTTACCTCATGGAGCAAGACTTGTTGTCCTCTGTGGTCTAGGCTAGGTGTGGTGGATGCTGCTACCATCAATCGGATAGTGATGTGTGATGAATGAAGGGCTCTGCCTATTGGGTTGCCTCTCAGTACTCCATGTCTGCAACCTTAGGGCCTCGAGACATCATCTCTTTAGTTATCCCTAGGAATGGGGAATAACAGGGCCTTCAACTACTGAACCAGTGGCTGAACCGTACTAGAGTACTGAACCGGCCAGTTCACAGCTGGTTCAGACTGGAGAGACCAGTGGCAATTCCAGGTGGGGAACAAAATTTAAGGTAAAAAAACAAAAGAAAAACCCTTCCCCTTCCCTCCCAAACCCTAAAACAAACAAACTTTACATATTTGGTGTCTAATGGTTTGGATTTACATTGATGTACATGCATATATATTTTTTTATTAAACTTTCCATATTTTATGTATATGTTAGTTGACTGGTTCACAATGTTATCAGAACCGAACCAGTCATCAAATTAGTTGACCCTAGAATGGGACAAAAACCAGAAACAAAACCAACCACCCAAAAAATACAGAAAATATTCAAATTTTGAGAAAAAATATATATTCATGTGCATATGTGAATCCAAATCATTATACACAAATATGAAAAGTTTCTCATGTATATAGCAAGGGTGCATATAACCAAAATACCACCCAGTGTAATCCATATCTGAACCAAAATACATCAACAAAGAAGCTCTAAATGGCCTCTGGAGTCCTAAAATAAGCATAGTACTAATTGTGTGAGTCAAATGGAGGGTGGGGACCTCTTTAAATGGCATTAAGAGGGGCCTAGGGTTAGGTTTAGTGTTTTACTTTTTTATTTAAATTGAAGTTCAAGTGGTCCCCATCACTGGCTGTACGGCTCTGTATGGAACCAGCCAGTTTTGACATTTATGGTTAAGAACTTGTGTTACTTCCTAAGAGGTCACAAGTTCAAATCCAGAGGGGGGTAGGGTATGTATACCTCTGTAGACTTTACCAGTCAAATTGCTGGGCGGAGGGGGTCCCTTGTCCCACAAACAAGGGGGTCTCATACACCAATTTGGTGTCTAGCTTGGCCGTGACCTTAAAAATAGTTTATTATTATTATTATGACCAGTTCCATACAAAACTGGCCTTTTCCGGTGCGGAACTTTCAATCGGACCGGTATGGCTCTGGAACTGGTTGGACCGGACGGTTTTGCCGGAGCCAGTCTGGTTCTGATAACATTCTGGTTCATAAACCTTTTCATAGGCTGGTTTCCATACTGGTCTGACCCTCAGCTGGTTCTGATTCTGATAACTTTGGCTTTCATGACACTGTTTTCTAAGTCTTTGCATTTCTCTCCTGTATATTGAAGAATTTTAATGCATTAAATAAAAGATCTTAAAATGTCAATGACCACTCTATGCCTTTATTAAAACTTTAAACAATGGTTCACACGTTTACTGTCAGGATTGGTTAATTTTGTCGATGTATATTTTCAAATTCATCATTTTCAATCTTCTGTTGGAAAATCATTTAACCAACATGGACTTTGCATATGCCTGAATTTGCCGAATGTTTGCATTGTTTTGACTCAGAATTCGTCTATGAAACAGTCTGTGCTAGTCCCTATGTCCGGTCTCTATATGCAGATGATTATTAGTTAAGTATATATGTATGAACCTTTAATATATTTCTTCTATCTTCTGCAAAAGATATACGATATAGTCACCACTACCAGAATGTATCTTCTGCAAAAGAAGTTTGGGAAAGGATAGGACAATGATTGATATAGAATGCTCTTTGCATTACTTATTCACGAGGAGATGCATGAACAAAGAAGCATTTTATGTGATTAGGTTCAGGTTAGCACTGGAGGCTATTTATTGCTCATTAACTATAATGTAGCTTTATTTTGCATTGCAATAGAGTGCATAATAATCAAACCTCAACTAATTTAGTCTACATTTGATGAGTTACAAAAATTTGGCAATGGAGGTTGGGGGTTTGGGGAGGTTCCCTGGATTTTCTATCTTGTGTCACTGCCTTGAAGACCACTGGCAATAGTTGAAACACTTTGAAGAAATAAATGTACCTTTTCAGACATATGGCTACTATGGGAAATGTGCTCATCCTAAAGAATCATATAATCTAAGTAGCTTTCTTATATAGCTCTGGAATGTTTTGGAGGATAAGCAGTTGTTTATAACATAACCAGATGTTTAAGTTAATGTGCACAACAATTTTTATCATATGAGTTCTGGTGTTCTAAATACCTTCACGATATAAATTTCATTCTTCAGTTGATGGAAGATATGTTATTTAAGGAGAAGCAATTAACTTCTGGAAAAAAAGTTTTACTTAAACTATGTGAGTAGCATTAAATGAGAAGTTGGCTATCTTTTCACAATTGACCCTTAAGAGACTTTACTGGCAGGTAACTGTGGTAAATCCAGCTATGGAAGCAGCATTAGAACTTTTGAAGAAATTTGCTGTAGATGTCTGTTGTCAGAGAGTTCAAGAAAGTAGGTTGAGGCATGGAGTTCCTTGGAGATACTCACCAAAGTCAACTGATAAAGATAGGTGTTATCAATGGGCAAAGATCCAGCTGATGGATTTTGTTCAAGCTCTTGTCAATGCTGAATTTGGGGTCAGTTGGCAACCATGCTTCTCTTCAGTTTCTCTTACTTATAACATATTCCATGATTTGATCTTCTTGGCTTTCTTCTATCATCTTCTGTTCATATTTTTGCTTTCATTTTGTAGAGTTTACTGAGTAGTTTGTGTTTTCTTTGACAGTTTGCTAATTTTGCTAATCTATGCTCATTTATTTCGAAAAGTTGGTTTCAGAGAAGTGTGCTTTTAATATTTGCATCTTTTGAAATTGGGATCATGGTCTGGGACAGTGGATGTTTAATTTGTTCAGTAGTATTTTATTAGTGAGTTTATTTGGGACTTTTCTTCTTCGTTGGTCATTCACACAAGGATTTCACTTGTTATGCATGAAATGAGTCCTTTGCTTTATTCTAAATATGGTCAGTGTGTCTTAGGTGAGCTCAAGTGAGCGCTAAAACTAGGTAATGAACATATTTAGAGACACTTAATACTGACCTGTAAGTGTTATCTACTAACGTCACGAGCTATCACGTCAAAAAGTTGATTACTTGTCAGACACCAAGTTTTTGTTCTCTCTGCAATTGTTACAATGGGTTTGGAGAAATTGATAGCCCCTGCTTCAATACACATTGCACATTAGGAGCAGCATGTTATCTTTATTCAAGAAGTGGCTGATCTTCAATATATATTGAAAATGTAAAGTGCATGCTATGATAGATTTGTGTCTCATAAATTATCAAGCAATTCCTTTTGTTAGATTCAAACTGGACATTTGTTGGCACAGAACTAGCCAAATGCCCCACAACATTGGAGAAAACTAGTTGAGCTAACCCCTTGGGCTTCATCAATAGATCTATATATCTTTGCATTGATTGTGATATACTAAGGGTTTAAGACATCAGGAATTGGGTTGGCATTGAGGAGAAATGAGACACTACCTCTATTCGACTCTTTGCATTTTCTAGGCATTTATCGCTCAATTTTCTTGGTAGAAGGAAATCACCCTCCATTGTTGTTACATCAACCAAGATCTTGAGCCTGTTTTTTTCCCTAGTGCTAATAAAATGGAGGTGCTTTCATGATATTGTGGTTGTTGCTTTTGTGTTGCACATTTGAGCAATTGGATTCTATTTGCAAAAGCCCGATACCCTTTACTTTTCTCTTTCAAGGAAAACCTCGTTGGGAAACCCAAGGGATGCTTCCCCACATTTGTGGATTCCATCCATAGTAAACTCGTTGACCTAGACTAGTGCATCTTGTTACTATTGATGTTTGGTAGCTACGGGAGGAACTTTTCCTCCAATGTAAACCTATCTTAGATGCGGGAAGATTCCAGAAGTCCATGAAGACCATTAAACAACAAGAAGTTTCTAGAAGAGAAGTCGGCTCACCCAGGAATTATTTAAGTTAATTAAGACTCCTAGATGAGAAGTCGACCTAGGCAGAAGTGACTGGAAGATTATAAATAGGTGATGTCTTGGCTCATTTGGAGACACAACACACTCTCACTCACTAAGGTGAAAGGTGCGCAAGTCTGAGGAAGGAAGGGTGATGCAGTAGCCTAGTCTTGGAGCTATTTTGGTGGTGATATCTCTCTCTTGTGCACTATCTCTCCTAGAGGGTGCGCTACCTCTACATGGTGCTACTGTAGTTGTGGAGCTATTTCTAGGTGCTAGCCTTGTGCTAGGTTTTGATTCTTGTCTATAAGCTCTAAGGAGCTAGTGAATGTTTGGACTTTGTGAAAGGAATTCATCTAAGGTTGCTGGGTTTTTCCCCCATTTGGGGTTTTCCCAGGATAAATCTCTTGTGTACTTTGTCTACTATTTATTCTGCTGCTATGGTATAATTGTTAATGTTAACTAAGTAAAGAACCCTACTGTTCTATAAGAAAAGGAAAATCTAACAGTTACCCCCTCTCACCTAGGGGAAATTGTTGATGTTTTGGTCGCTGCGGGAGGTATTAACCTCCATGGATAAATCTTTGACTAGAATAGAATATTCTAGAAGCAAGAGAAAACCTAAACAAATGTGTGAAAACCCTGGAAGACATGTCGGCTTTGCAGAATAAGTAATATTGAAGTATTATATGCAGAAAAGGACAGGTTGGCCCTACTTGAAGAGACACATGTTCACCTGGCCAGATTAGTATAAATAGAAGGTGCTTTAGCTCATTTGGAAAAACACACACACTCAGTTGGTGCGCATATTGATCCAGGTGAATATTGGTGGCCACCCACCTATTCCAATTAGCTCCTCTTGACAGTTTTTAGTTTAGCATGTTCTTCTGTAACTCTTTGTAATTGTGAGTTCTACACTTCCGGGGTTGGCTGAAGATCGACACAACTTCCATGTGGAGATTGGTGGCCGCCCACTTAATCCAACTGGCTTATTTTGGAAGTTTTCATGTCATGACATCTTTTTGTACTTCTAGGGCCGTTTTGGGGCCCTAAACAGTGTTTTTTTGGCTTGCCACAGTCAAATTGTTGACAGAGTCAGAGATTGATGACATAATGTGTAGTTCTCGAAAAGACCTTTCCAACGGGCTATCATGTGCCTAAAATGGAGGTCGTATGCAAAAGTTACGTCCCCAGGAAGTTGAGGTACCAACTTTCCCATCGAGCCTCACATAACTTTTGGCGTTTCATCTCCTAGGGTTAGGTTTTTGGATGTCTAGGGTTTGACATTCATGACTAATGTTAAAAAGGCCTTTAGAGCCTCATTGCAATCATTCTGCTCAGATGGATGCGTGTAGCAGCCACATCTCTTTTCAAAGATAGCTACCACCATTCGAGCAAGTTGTTTCTAGTTTTGCAGTCTTACAGTTTCAACCTATTTTATTTATTCAATAGAAGTTATTGTTCACTGGATATCTGTTGTTGTTCTCCATATCTTTGTGTTATTGTATTCAAGCTGTTATTCATTTCGTTTCGCTTATAAATCCGGATCAGTGGTTTCAGAGCGATTTGCTCTTCATTTATTTTTCTTCGTGCATGTCCCCGACAAGATCTAGGTACAAGAAGTTCGGACTTAACCCAATCGAGCCTTTGCAAGATCGGTCACGTCGACCCTGAAAACAACCCATGGGGGACAAAAAGAAAGATGATGGAGCAGGAGATCCTTTTAAAATGTTGCTCAAGGATGCCCTTGTGCGACAAAGGAACGAAATGATGGACAACTTTGCAGAGATCCTTCGGCGACTTCCCATAGGAGATGCATCTTCATCAAGTGGCCATGCAACCCCCTTCAAGGTACAAGCAAATTTTGATATTCCATTATTTGAAGGACTGATAGATGTGGATGTTGTAGATAAATGGTTGAATCTGCTCGAAGGGTGTTTTTCGATCCACAAATTTTCTGACAGGGAAAAGATTACTTTTGCACTCCTCAAGGACATCCCCCATGTTAAGGACTGGTGGGATACTTACTTTTGAGCAAAGGGCCATAGAGGAATCTGCAATATTTGCAGTCGCCCCCACATGGGATTCCTTCAGGGATGCCATTAAAGAACAATACTACCCTGTTGGAAGCTACGAAGACCAGTACACAAGATGGACCACGCTGTGTCAGGAAGGGACCAGATAGTACCTAATTTCACCAATATTTCCCATACCCTGCTCACCAAATTAGGTATCAAAGACTCTGAACAACATCTGGTGCTCAAATACTGTGGTTGTCTGCATAGATACATTCAAACAGAAATGGATTTTTTGGACATCGCATCATTAGGTGCGGCTTATAGATATGTTGTCAAGATCGAGCATAAATTTAAGCAGAAGAGGCGAGAGTTTGGATCTGCAAACTCCTCACAACCGAAGTAGGGCAAAGGCGGCCCCAACCTACAAAACAAGGGACAGAGCAAAGATGGCCACTCTCAGGACAACTAGTCCAAGCCGCAACACAAGAAGGGTAATGAGAAGTCGAAGGAAACGGGAAAATAATTTGAATACCATAAAAGCCCTTGGCACAACACCGAAGAATGTTGCTCCAAGCAGTCATTAGTGGCCGGTCTGAAATCTTCTGAGTCAAAGGCAAATTTTGACTCTGAATCAAATCCAGAAGGAGGGAAGCGGGTTAGCGATGTCGAACCCAACACCATTGTCGCTACCACCAAAGTCCAGCCAAGCGAACCAGAAGAACCAGAGGAAGGGGAACACCTCTTTCACTCACAGATGTGGATAAAGGCGGCTCTACTTTATTTCATTTTCGATAGCGACAGTTAGAAGAATCTGATCTTAGTAGAGGTCGTCAAGCGACTGGACCTGCCGACGACACCGCACCCACAAACCTACACCATCGGTTGGCTTTGCCAAGGAAGAGATCTCCGCGTCAGCCAACAGTGTCGTTTTCCCTACGACATGAAGCCCTTCAAAGATGAGGTATTGTTTGATATTTCTCCCCTTGAAGTTTGTGATGTTCTTTTAGGACAACCATATTTCTGGAAGCGACATGTTGTGTATGAGTCTAGACCCCGCAGTGTTATTATTACTTTGGGTAGACAATTGTATAAGATACCAAAGGTAGCGCCGCTTATCGCTATTTCTTTAATCTCTGCTAAGCAATGCAGTGAGGTCATTTCACAGATTGAGAAGTTTGTCTTCTTTGTGATCCGTGCTCACAGTAAGCAGAAGGTCACCGCCACATCTGTGGCCTCTACATAGAGCCTCTCTTTGCAGCAGAAGCAAGTGGACGGGATCGTGGAAGAGTAAGGAGACATCTTCTCCTCACCCACCGGGGTACCGACGCACTGTCAAGTCAATCATCCAATTGATTTAACCCTCGATGCACCTCTGCCTAATGGACCAGTCTATCTCGCTTGTTGATGGAAAATGACGAAATCAAGCGTCGGATCTAAGAGTTGCTTCAAAAGGGGCACATCATGTCCAACTCCTCCCCTTGCGGAAGCTCGATTGTACTAGTGCAGAAGAAAGACACGACCTAGCGGCTCTGCATTGATTACAAAGCATTAAACAAAATCACAGTCAGGAACCAGTACCCAATTCTCCGAATTGATGACCTTCTTGACCAACTCAAGGGGGCCAAGTTCTTCAGCAAGATTGACCTAAAGTATGGTTACCACCAAGTTCCCATCGAACCAACTGATGTATAGAAGACAACTTTTAAATCTAAAGGTCTCTTCAAATGGCTGATCATGCCCTTTGGCTTAACAAATGCACTAGCCACTTTCATGAAGTTGATGGATGATGTATTGAGACCCTTCACCAACTCTTTTGTGGTGGTATATTTGGACGACATCCTCATCTTCAACAGAACTTGGGAGGAGCACATGCAGCATATTCAACAGGTTTTGAACACTCTGCAACAACACAAGCTATATGCCAACTTGGAAAAATGCTCCTTTGGCAAGAACAAGGTCCAATACTTGGGCTACATTGTTGATGAGCATGGGCTACATGTGGATCCATCTAAGATCCAAGTCATCCGTGACTGGCCAGCCCTGACCACACTAACCGAGCTTCGAGCTTCTTGGGACTTGCTAACTTCCATTGACTGTTCGTGTTGGGATTCTCCCATATTGTATGGGCCCTCATCCAAGTGACCAAGGGCGCTGGTAGGCCAAAGTTTGCATGGGGGAAGGCACAACAATGAGCATTTGATGATTTGAAGCATCGCTTGTGCTCAGCTCCAATACTCTCCTTACCCGATCTACAATAACCATTCGAGATTGAGATTGATGCATCAGACTATGCTGTAGGCACAGTTCTCACTTAGCACGGTCATCCAGTAGCATACGATAGTGAGACACTCTCAGATACCGTCCGAAAATACCCCACCTATGACAAGGAAATGTATTCCATTGTGCAAGCATGTCATCAATGGAAACATTACATTCTGGGAAAGGAGACAATCATCCACACTGATCACAAGCCTCTGCAGTTCATACAGACACAAGGGAAGTTGCAGAACGACCACCATAAAAAATGGTCCACATACCTGCAGCAGTTCCATATCAACATCAAGTATAAGACAGGGAGCACAAATCGTGTCGCTGACTACCTCAGTCGACCTCTTGTGGTTGCACTTACCACCGTGCTCCATTCCTGTGGGCATGAGGCATCTAAGTGGCCCCGACATTATCAACGAGACCCTGACTTTGCTACCACCTATCGGCTCTTGGGTACATGCGCAAATGTCACCGATTTTCACATTCATGATGGATTGTTATGCCATCTGGGCCATCTCTGTGTTCCTACAAGCGAACGTGCAAAGGTGATTTGGGAGGCTCACTACAGTCGGATGGCAGGACATTTTGGCATGGAAAAAACTGTTGTCGTTCTACATAAACATTTTTATTGGCCAAAACTTCGTCAGGTTGTCAGCAAGTATATCAGATCTTGCACTGTCTGTGCCATCGCCAAGCCAACCATCAAGAAGCAAGGCTTATACACCCCTCTTCCTACTCTTAAGAGGCCTTGGGAATCCATCTCGATGGATTACATGTCTGGCCTTCCATCCACCAAGCAAGGAAATGATTGCGTATTTGGGTGGTTGATTGTTTTTCGAAGATGGCCATTCTCACAGCCTGCAAGAAGAGCATCACAACGACAGATACTGCCAAGCTCTTCTTCGAATGAGTGTGGGTCCATTTTGGGATACCACAGACCATCATCTCCGATCGGGAAAGCAGGTTGCTCAACACATTTTGGTTGAGTCTCTAGTCACTATTGGACACCAAGCTCACTAAATCCACTGACTTCCACCCTCAAACCCATGGCCAAAGAGAGGTCGTCAATCGGATGATTGTGCACATCCTGCACATGTATAACTCTAAGCATCCACATACATGGGATGAGAGTCTTCCCTATGTTCAACACAATTATAACAGGGCTCTCCATAGCTCCACCGACCATAGCCCCTTTCAGGTGGGGCTGGGATTCTAACCCTTGGGTCCCATTAATGTTGCACTACCTCTTGCAACCACACAGACAGATTCTTCCCATGTTCAGTCTAAGGCTGACAAAGCCACCAGATTCATTGAGCGGATTCAATACATCCGCCAATAGGTCCATGAGATTTTGCAAAAAGCCAATGCTAAGTACAAGCAACGCCATGATCAACACCGGGTATCGCACAAGTTTTAGGTGGGAGATAAGGTCTGGTTACATTTGCAGAAGGAATGCCTTACAGGGCCCCATCAAAAGCTCCATCCACTTCGCTATGGGCCTTACGCTATCACCAAGGCGGTGGGTGACAATTCTTTTTGAGCTCAATAGTCCCCCCTTCCTTGGCTTGCACCCAGAGTTCAATGTGGATCTCCTTCGACCATATTTTCCACCATTGTTGGACACTTCGAAGATCGCAGAACAATTGACACCAACATAGCTCAACCCTGATTGCATGGAACATGCATCCACTGATCAAATAGTGGACACACAGGTCAAGGGAACTCGCCAGCAGAGGATCCAACTTTATTGGGTTGTCAAGGCAAGGCAGCTCTTGCACCAAGGCAAGTGGCTCACCCGGAGCCAAATTCAACAGAAATTTCCTCACTTGATGGGGGCACTCAACACATTGGAGACCATTGCTTCCTAAGGGGGGAGGACTGATCCAGGTGGTTATTGGTGGCCACCCACCTATTCCAACTGGCTCCTCTTGACAGTTTTTAGTTCAACATGTTCTTCTGTAATTCTTTGTAATTGTGGGTTCTAAACTTTCGGGGCTAGTTGAAGCTCTACACAACTTCCAGGTGGAGATTGGTCGCCTCCCACCTAATCCAACTGGCTTATTTTGGAAATTTTCATGTTAGTACATCTTTATGTACTTCCGGGGTCGTTTTGGGGCCCTAAACAATGGTTTTTTGGCTTGCCATAGTCAAACTGTAGACGGAGTCAGAGTTTGATAGCATAATGTGTAGTTCTCGAAAAGACCTTTCCAACGGGCTATCATGCGCCTAAAAAGGAGGTTGTATGCAAAAGTTACGACCCTGGGAAGTTGAGGTACCAACTTACCCATCGGGGCCCACATAACTTTTGGCATTTCATCTCCTAGGGTTAGGTTTTTGGTTTTCTAGGGTTTTGGCATTCATGAGTAATCTTAAAAAGGCCTCTAGAATCTCATTGTAATCATTCTTCTCAGACGGATGCGTGTAGCAGCCACATTCGAGCAAGTTGTTTCCAGTTCTGCAGTTTTATAGTTTCAACCTATTTTATTTATTCAATAGAAGTTATTGTTCACTGGATATATGTTGTTGTTACCCATATCTCCATGTTATTGTATTCATTTCGTTTCGCTCATAAATCCAGATCACATATCTTAGAAGTGCAGTAGCAACAGAAGTAGTGCACAAGTCTGGAAGAGGAGCAACAACAGCTGCAGTGGTGCAACACACTCTTGTTCAACCCTTTTTGGTACTCTTACTTGTGC
>JZKD02S2085715.1:406311-428660 GCA_000966675.3 Picea glauca
GGTTTCAAGCCCTGACTCAAGCCCTTGGAACTATCCTACAAACCGTGCGATAACATGCGCTACCTTGGAGAAGGTGCACTCTCTTGGTTTATCTGTTGGTTCTAGTGTGGCTTCCCAAAATTATTCTATCTAGCAAAGGTTAAGGTGCTCAGGTGTGGCTTTGTGCCTATGGTTGGGTGACAATCGTGTAGCATTGTCTATGGTAAGCGAGCACAATATTCTAATAGGTTATGGACCCACACCACCTTCGGAACAGTCTCACCACTGGAAGGTAGATCCACAACTCTTTGTCAAGCTCGTTGTAGCACAATTGCAATTGCAGCTAGGGTTTTTGATCTTGCAGCAACAACAAACCCTAACCTAATTGTACATGCACTTTAAGTGAAGCATTTGGCATAATTCTTGGATATCCTAATGCACCCCAACCCAACACATCTCCTAGTGCCCTCAGCCATTAAAAACGTCAAAGTTGGTTTTTTGGGTCAAAGTCAAAGCTTGATTGGTCAAAGTCAAAAGACTGGTCAAGGTCAAAGTCAAAGACAGTCATGACTTCCTCCATAAAATCAGAGTGTCGCAATAGAAGCATGGTCTCTTGGTAGAGCATGGAAGACAAGGATTGACATCATCCTTGCAAAGAACAAAGGGAAAATTATAGAACGACAGACTGAAGAGCAGGCGTCAAAGGATGAAGAGTTTGATTTTTGGAGCTTCCAAGCACATGAACGTGGAGTAGGAGAAACAATAAAAAGCAACTACTACAGATCTAAATCTCTAGAAAGTGAAGGGATCTTTGTCCAAGAAGCAATCATAGAGCCAGAAAGATCTCAGATCTAATACATTCAGAGGAACAACACACTCTCCAAGTTGGAAAGAATACTTGTCTCAGAAGAAAAACAACTCAAGCGGAACTATAGCTAGACTCCAGATTTGCATATCAGGTTTGATATTTTTATTGTTGCTTAAGTATTGCAATCCTTTCGATTTTATTAATGCTAGGAACAAATGAATACTTAATAACATGTACTATTAATATAAATGCTTATTGTACTTAATTGCAATATGAACTAACATCTCCTCTAGGAGATATTTCTTGTTCTTGTTCTCAGGCAAGACACCTTGGTAATGCTATAATGAATTACCATGAAATTGATATGTCCTTATATAAAATGCTTATATATTAGAAATACTTTTACTCTTGTTGTTCCTGTTTCGGGCAGGTTATCCTACGTATACCAGGAAGGTTACCACAGAAAATCAAGACTTGAAAGGACTCTGAGGGAGACAGTGATCAGGAAGAAGCAAGGTTTTGTCACACTTTGCAACATGCATAGGGGCATGCAACAAATGGAAGCGTGGTTCGAGGATTCTCTCAGTTAGAGGGAGTTGATGGCAGAATTCGAAAAGAAGGATCTTGTAGGCTTTATGCTGAGTTGTAGGCTTCATGCCAAGTTGTAGGCCTTGTGTCGAGTTGTAAGCTTCATGTTGAGTTGTAGGCCTTGTGTCAAGTTGTAGGCTTCATGTCGAGTTGTAGGCCTTGTGTCGAGTTGTAGGATTCATGTCGAGTTGTAGGCTTTATGCCGAGTTGTAAGCTTCATGTTGAGTTGTAGGCTTCATGCCGAGTTGTAGGCCTTGTGTTGAGTTGTAGGCTTCATGCCGAGTTGTAGGCTTCATGCCGAGTTGTAGGCTTTATGCCGAGCTGTAGGCTACTCCAATGAGATGGTCTGGTATGCCGAGTTATTGCTACACCAGTGAGACAGTTTGGTACGCTAGTGGCATAGTCGAGAACCTGTATGGTCGTGATGGTGTTGCTCATAATATGATCTGGGTGATCATGAGATAGCCTGTGTAGCTCTGGTTATGCTACTGGTCTGCAAAACCATGTAGGTCTTTCCCATGCCATGTGAGATGGATGGATAATGATGATACTCACGACATGGGTGAGCACGTCATGTGGGTGTAGCCCATGACGATGATGGTGACACACACTACGAGGTGTATCTCTAGTGTTCTCTAGCGGGTTGTGGCCCCTAGACGAGATTGATAGGTCCACATGGGTGTAGCCATGTGTGACGTAATGATGTTACCAGTAACATGCTCTATGTAACCATGACGAGAGGATCATGGCATAGTGAGAAAGGATATGAAGACCATAAGGGAACATCATGGTTAAATACCTCTCTAGCTAAGAGGGAGTGTTGATGTTTTGTTAGTTGCGGGAGGTATTAACCTCCATGGATAAACCTTTGAATAGAATAGAATATTCCAAAAGCAAGAGAAAACCTAAACAGATGTGTGAAAACCCTGGAAGACAAGTCGGCTCAGCAGAGTAAGTAATATTGAAATTATACGCAGAAAATGACAGGTTGACCCTACTTGAAGAGACACTTGTTCACCTGGCCAGATTAGTATAAATAAAAGGTGCTTTAGCTCATCTGGAAAAATCCACACTCACTCAGTTGCTACGCATATCTTAGACGTGCAGTAGCAACAAAAGTAGTGCGAAAGTCTAGAAGAGGAGCATCAACAACTGCAGTGTGCAACACACTCTTGTTCATCCCTTTTTGGTACTCTTACTTGTGCGCTACCTTGGAGAAGGTGAACTCTCTTGGTTTATCTGTTGGTTCTAGCGTGGCTTCCCAAAATCATTCTATCTAGCAAAGGTTAAGGTGCTCAGGGGTGGCTTTGTGCCTATGATTGGGTGACAATGGTGTAGCATTGTCTATGGTAAACGATCACAATATTCTAACAGTAATTAGAGGAGATCATGTCCCATGGCTCGCAATGAACACAATGATCCCAATGATGATGATGATGATCAATATTCTCCATAGACAACAACCCCTCAGATGCCTCCCCCCTCATCCAACTCAACTCGTTTCACTTGATCAGCATGGTTCATCTAATGATGGTGGTTGAGCACACATGAGCTACACTAGTCATTGTTTCATATAAAGTGTCACATTTAATGCATTAGGAATTTAGGTGAGGATCATGGGTTGTAATCAAATAATGGATCATGATTGCTTGGAAGTTATGCTTTTTTCCTTGTTTCACCCAAGTGGTTATCATAGGTATCCTAGTCCATTGTTGTCACTCTTGGGGAAAAGGGAGTACTACCGGGAGGCCTTGATAGGGGTAATGTACCACTCCCTTCCATACTTAACACTCTTCATCTTGACTCCTTCCATTGTCCTACCTTTTGGTAATGGTTGTTACATGTATTCCAAAAAGGCTCGTGGTTCATTCTCTTATGAGAAGAAGGGCTAGAATGTCGAGGTTGATGTAGTTGCTATAAAAATGAATAAAAAAGAGAGCATGATATAAAAGAAAGAAGAAATAATGGGATAATAAATGACCAAGTCAAAAGCCAAAGGTCAGCTTGAGCTCTACCCCCTCGCTATGAGGCGATCACCCCTAGTCCTAATGCATTGAGTGCATATCATTTGAAAGGACTTAATCCCAACAGGAAAAATAATGAATGCTTGAAACCTGAAAAGGGGACTTGCAAAAGCAACAAAAGAATATCAAAAGGAAAGAAAGGGGTTTGGAATACACACATTGTAGAGGAAAAGGTATCTCAAGCAACTAGTGCTCCCTCTACAAAGGCACTCATGGAGATGGATAGAGCACAGTACCTTGCATGGCAATGACTCAATCACCATGAAATAAACCCCATATTGCTTCATTCTCTATACTTACACTTTGATGGTTTTCTAGAAACTATCTTTCTACTTGGGTACTTGCACACCTAATAGGGTCTTTTAATGGTCCTCCCATACCTAAACTTGGAAAATTGCATAAAGTCTTAAGCTAATGTGAAGTTTGAAGAAGATACCTAATGTGAATTGCTTATGTGGATTTTGTATTAAGTGGTGGCTTACTTTGTATGCTTCTAATGGCTTGGTATCTTGTAGCTATTGGTTTTACCTGATTTTGTGGGCCTTGTTTGGTCATGATGCACCTTGACATGGTCCTTTGGAGGACGTTTTCACGATGCAACCTAGAACGTTGTGCACGATACAGAGGAAGTTGCACACTTGATGTAGAGCGTTGGGCCATATGATGATTGGACATGCCCTAGGGCACTTTCCCATACCTCCTAGACCTTGGATGATGGACATATGAGCCTAGACGTTGCACATATAGCATGATGCACCATTGAGAGGGCAGAAAGCCCTACAAGCTGGACATTGCACCCTTGGGCAATTTTAGGGTTTGATTGGATGATGGTGCCCTTGGAGATGATGTCACACCTCTTGGGAGAGGTCATGGAACCTTCTTCATCTATGGCGTCATGCCTTAGCCCTTGGACGTTGCAATTATGTAGATGCCATCATGGTTTTGATGCTTGGTGGGCCGACCTAGCATGTGGATGTCTTCTTTGATGATGAGTTGGCACTTGATGGTGATGATACATGCCTTTTGGGGTGAGAGATGTGACCCTTGACGATGATTGCACCTTTTCATGGAGAGACGTGGCCTTAGGAGGCACCTTTACCCCTTGGATGATGACGTCTTGGGCTTTGGAGGCTCATACACTCACACGTGTCTTTCTTTTGAGGGGACGTTTTGATGTATTTTTATGTTATCTTTATCTTGGAGGCTATTTTGGGGGTCGGCCTTGACCTATCCAACTTGTATCATGGATATTTTATGTTTTAGGGGCTTTGAGGGTTTATAGCACTAGGGTTGCCTCATATAAGAAGGTTAGTGCTCCCTCATTGTCAAATCACAACTCACACTTGTGGAGAATCACTTCTATAGCTTTCTTCTATTCTTTTTCATTATGGAGTACTTGTGTGGACCTCTTAGAGACTAGTCATGTGGATGCATTTTCTTGTTTTGGTGGATGATTCATGAAATTAGGGTTTCCTCATGCATATAGGCTTGGCATAGTAAGTGTTATTTCTAAGTTTAAGTGTTTGTTCTTGGTATATCTTGGTGAATGCTTTATCAAATGGTTGATAAGTTGCATGTTATCTTGTTTCTTTGAATGATTTTGTTAGAAACCCTAAGGAAGTATTGTAATTGTTCATCCCCTTTCATTGTTTTGTCGATCTTAATTTTGTTGAAGCATTTAAGGTCAAGTTAGGGATTGTGATTGTACATCCCCCTAACCTTGTCCTTATTAATTAAAATCTAGTGTTTATGATTGTATAAACTCTAGGGTTTAACTTATCTCCACTTGATTTCTTGCTAGACGCCATAGAAGTAGGACGACACCTAGGGTTTATGATTGTATAAACTTTAGGGTTTGTTTCCTAGAAGGTTAAACCTAGTTTTATGATGGTATAAACCCTAGGGTTTTAATCTTCAAGTCTTCTCTTTTTTTAGCCTCCATTGGAAGTTGTTGCATTGACTCCATATGCCCAAGGATTGAAAACAGCACTAGTCTTCTTGTTGTAAGTGATAAACCCTAGTTTAAAACCCCTTTCTCTCTCAATGCTTTGTGTTGGTTTAGGACCTTTGCATTTGCATCTTCATTTACTATCATTCTTAGTCTAACATCTTGCATCTTAACCTAGATTCATCATCTAACATCATTGTTGCTGCAATAAGTGCATTTTCAGCCATTTGGGCTTGTCATATTGCATCTAATCAACATAGTTTAAAGCTCTTTCTTTCAAGCAATCATTGGTTGATGGTTTATAAGTCTTTTATTTGGAATTTGGCATACTTTCCATAGTCTTATTGCTGATTTTAGAGGTGATTTGTTGTTGCTGTTATAAACTTGTTATATACTCAAGTATCTTATCTATCATTCAAGTTAATTTACAGTTTTCACTTTTCTTTCGCTAGCTAGTATTTTGGGGCATTTAATTTACTTTCTTAGCTAAATAAACATCATTGATTGTTTATTAGCACCCCTCACACACACACAATCAACTTGCTTTATCTAATTCATCCTAACCTTGCTTTTGACCTAGTTAATCAAGTAACCAAGATTGGGGGGCATAGACTTGCCTTTAGCTTGCTATAGGATCCCTCGAGGTTGCTACAGCCTTAATGTTTATTGTAATTAGTAGTCAATTTTGAAGTTACAACTACTAACAAATTTTTGAGAATGATAAATGCTTGAAAAATCTATCTAATAAGCATCCACCCTTAGTTGAGAAGGTTATTATGCTCAAGGGATTTCCATACTTGTACAATTTTTCATCTGTGATCATAAGTTTGGCATTTCATGTGTTTTATATAATACTCTCTCACTTTCTAATAGGACTAATGTGCATGTCAAATGAACTATTCTTTATAAACTTGTTGCCTATTGAAAAGGATGCACAGAGAAAATAAATAGAAGCTTCCACATTTATTAGAGCTTTGTGTTCCTGAAATGCATTGAGTTTTGTACTTTAAAGGCAAAATACTAGAGCCTAATCATTGTGCTTGGTTGAAGAATTAGGTAGGGCAGAATACCTTTCTTTGCGTGTATATACTATATAGAAGTGTAATCAGAGGATTTTATCTTAGACTAATTATGTTTCTATCAAATGACTTGATTTTCTGAGATGATAGCCATTCATAGATATAGGTGTTTCCTATGAGATTTATTTGTGGCTTGTTAGTGAATATGAAATATAATAGCTCTTTTACATGATGCTTTCAGGTGAACTATCTTTATGATTATAGCCTTGAAATATTGGATGATCCTGCAACACAAGCATTGCTTGAGGTAATGATCAAATAATCTTTCTTTGACATAGATATAACATGTCAAGAAACATACATGAATGGACTGAAACTAAAAGTTAAGCATGAAATAATTGAAACTATATTGACTACAGGGTATTTTTATTTTCAGTTTTATAAATGCATCTGCATGTATTTATTGGAGTTGGACTTTCTATTTGACTCCAATGCTCCCAACATCATTGCTATCAAGATTTTATACTTTTGCTGAAAATTAATAAGTATTGTTGATTCAATTCACTTTCTGCAGGTTGGTTTATTGTATCAACAACGGGATCCATCATTTATTCGTCCACTCACTCGTGGTATTCAAAGGTGCCTTGTTAGATGGTAAAGAGTCAAACCTGCCTTTTCTTGCAAAACATGTTACTTCGATATTTGGAATTAGAAGAAAGCTGCACACAATATGAACTATCACTCAAGTTAGATTTAGTAGTTTTCTCTTTTTTTAACCTAAGAAAAGTTAAGGAGAGAGAATTTTATTTTACTATTTGTCATTCTTTGGCTATTGTAGTCCATATTTTGTGTATGTAATGCATTGCCATTGAATACCATTTGAATTTTTGAATCACAGGCTTGTTCAAGAAAAGTTACAACTTAATACTATGGAGTCAATCCAATTCTTTTGGCAGCGAATAATAAGGGGTCGAAGTTATCGTCATTTGATGGAGGGCACTGGTCTTTAAGTTTGAAACCTATACGCATAATCATTTATCAAAGTGGATACCAATTCTTTTTGTAAATGATGTAACTTTGTGTTATCTTATAATTTTGTTGGGGAAGGCATATGCTTATTTTTAGCCCTTGAATATCTTTAGCAACACTTAGATCTAACACATGCCTATATGACATTACATGTATTTTGACACTAAGTCAACCTAAGCATCTAGAATGCACATATTTTCCAAAAGTGGACATAAGCTCATAAGAATAAATGGTGATCTAGTGAGTAAAATACAAGATCTCTTAAATATGACTAAAATACAAGATCTCTTAAATATGACTAGATATGATTAGTCATTAATGATAGGGAATCAATAAGATATTTATAATTTACTATTGGAAATTGGCATGTATCAAGTTTATTAAACACCTTGATTTTATGGTTTGGTAAAAGAATTAAATTGCAATTCTCTTTTGGAAAATCTATGAGTTGAGTGAAGTTTAAGTCGACAATTGCATATTGAACTCGATTCAAGAGCATCCCTAAAGCAACTAAGTCCACGAGTACTCCAAGGGAGTGTGATACAAGTGAGTATAATATAAGTGAGCGCAACAAATGTTTGAAGCAAGGGAGTAACTAATAGAGGAACAAGGTGCATAGAACACTAATATAAACAAGATGGAAAGGAAATACAAGACAAACAAAAACGTGACAAGAATTGTGTAGGGTGAGCACACACTAAAGAAATGTGCATCAGAGTGCAAATTAGGAATAGGCATATTGAGCACGATTCAAGTGCATGAGAGAAGTGTGCATGGTAGGCACATGATGACAAGTGTGTGTGATCTTGAGCGTGCCAAGAGAAGCTAAAGGGTCATGAGGGAATTTGAGAAGTCCTAGAGGAAGTTGAAGCGAGATAATGGATGCGAAGAGTTGCAAGATGCAGATGAAGAGTTAGAAGAAGCTAGATGATCAACCAATGAAGTAAAGTAAATAGGGTTGTTGCAGTTTGAGTCAAGTTAGATAGCAAGTCCATTGCCAACATTGAGAGACAACTGGTTAGTCTAGAAAGTTAGTGGAAAGCCAAAGTAGATCACTAAGGTGCGTTATATAAATTTGTACATGTATCTTATTTCTGATAATTAGAATGAGTAAACCTTCGCACACAATGTGATTTGGTTTAAATGTTATCTAAGTGACTTGTACGAGTATTTTAATTCCATGTAGTGTATCTTTGTTCTAACTTTGTGTCATATATTATTGCTCTTGGTTTGTAGATTTTGAGATGTTGGAGAATCAGGCCCATTGGACCCTCAACTGTGCACTTTGGCTTTAAAGTAGGGTTCGAGAAGCTCTAGTAGAGAATTGAGTGAAAGGAACACTAAGAGGAGATGACCTATTGTAAGGCTTGAGAAGCTATAGGAGACAATCAAGTGAAAGGAATGCTAAGAGGAGATGACCTATTTGTCATGAGTGAGAGAAGTTAATAAAATGACGAGAAGAGGCGGAAGGACAACCATGAATATAGAATTGTAGGTGCTACAAACAACAAACAAAGAGTTGGAGTACAAACAACAATCTAGAGACATTGGAGAGATCCAATCTAAAACAAAAGAGGAAGAAGTGAATCGAAGATGGAGACGTTGTAGCAAAATTGATGAGATTCTTGAAGAAGAAAAGGGGAGGGGAGGTTGAGGTTTCATGTCATGAGAGAACCTTGAATGAAAGCAACATTATTAAACTAGCTAAGATGGAGCACTACATCAAATTTGAGAGAATGTAAGACCCTCAGAGAACAAAGTTTGTGAGTACCAAAGCTAAAGGAGCATGTTGCATTCTGGTGAGATTTTATGCAACAAGAGCATATTTGGAAGGGCAAAGAAAATATTCAATGTTGGAGTAAGATGGTCTTGAAGCTTTGACAAAAAATATCCTTGTAGATTATAAACAAGTAGTTGAAGAATTTAAAGTAGAAAGACGAGTATATAAGAGTACATGTGTTTTACAAAAAATTTATACGTGCGGGACGTGAGGAGGACAAAGTCTAATGTGTTTCAAGGTATGTGAATAGTTTGAAGTTTGTCATTCAAGATGAAATTAGCTTGCATAAGATGCACTTAGTTGAAGAAGCATACTAGTTTGTTATAATGTATGTATTGACCCTTATGAGGGTATATAAATGGCAACTGAATATGTAAATTTTGGGTTAGCTTGGTAGTGGCTCACATGGACAATGAGTGAGAACTAGTACATATAAGGGGTCAAAAAAGTCATTATACACATTGTTTTATGATTGTTGTATTTGGATATAATAGGGTTTTTTGGAGTTCTCCTAATATTTGAGTTATTGTGTAACTCATCGTAATAATACTTTTTGGAGTTGTTCTTTGCATCAATATGTAGTGTACATTGTGTGTATGTAAGCTTATCATGCTTAATTTTGTATTATTTTAATTACACTAGTGTTAAATGTAGAGGATAAATTAGCATGCAAGGACAATATAAAGAGCTTTGGTAGAGGAGGAGAAAGTTGTAGTGGTAGGGGTTGTAATTCCACGTAAAAGGTGGAAAATGTAAGAGAGATAAAAACAGTTCCCCTCGGAAGAGGATGAGGTAGAGGCCATGGGTGAGGAGATGGTGGTTATACAATGTAGATCTATTGTTATATTTGTGGAGATGAAGGTCTCAAGTCATTTCAATGCCTATGAAGAGAGGGTGCATGCAAATGAACCAAGAACTAGATAAAGGGAGAACTGTCTAAGGACATTCAGACAGTCGCAACATCAACAAAGCATCGAGCAAATTTGATGATGTGGAGAGGAATGATTGTACCAAAGAAACAACAAGTGCTAAAATAAGACAAATGGCTAAGGAATTTTTTTTAAAACAAAGTCCAAGTCAATAGGTTAGTTTTGTAAAATAATATCAACAATGGTATTACTTAAAATATGGTCGCAATAGAGATGGTAGATAAATTGAAGTTAGTGCAACAAAAACTCGCAACCATACAAACCTTTCTAGTTTTAGCATAGGCATGAATTGATTGTCATTGGTCAGTGCAAGGTATTAATATTTGTGAGTATAAAGATGAAATTTTGTGAAATGTCATTTTCATAGATGCTTGTCCGTTGTTGTCGGGAAGGCCATGGTAGTATGATAGATGCGTAGTGCATGATGGGAAGAACACCTACACTTCTCTAGGGATGGACGAAGATTCTACTTGTTGACAATGAATGAAGAATAGACTAAAGAGGTGTTACTTTTGTTTCCAAAGTTGTTTTTATGCACACTAGGGACAAAAGAATACTAACGGTTGTGTAGAAGAAAGTGGCAAAGTATGTCGAGGAAAAGGGGATCCCTGCAAAAGTGAAGTTGTTGGAGTACAATGAGATAATACATGATGAAATGACATATGGTTTTCTCCAAAGAGGAAGATTGCACATGAGATTTTGATTCCAATCTAACATTATTGAATAACACAACACATAGGATGAATCGTATTGGAAGCATAGAGTTGAATCGACAATTAGGTGAATTGTTACCAAAGGGATTGACTAGAGAGAATATGAGCTTGTCCATGGTGCTAGTGTTAAACGAGAGGAGAGAAAATATTTTGCAGTTGTAGAAGTTATTCCAAGATGCCACAAGATAGGCATATCCTACTATTGTTTCACACATGCACCCACACAAATAGTTCCATAAAGGAGGGGAAGGTCAAACAATCAAGCATGCTCACAATCACAAACATAGGATTGATAAAGATCACAATCAAGGATGAATGGTTTGATGGATGGTCTGAGTGACATGATTTGCTTCACTAAGATAGATATAAAGTGCAAATATCACTAGATCAAAGATCGAAAGGGGAAAAGTGGAAGTTTTCATTCAAGACCAAAGATGATTTGTACAAGTGGTTGGTTATGCCTTTTGGATTGAACAATGCATCGAGGACATTCATGTGATTGATGATGGAGGTATTATAGTCATACATTGTTAAGTTTGGAGTTGTTTACTAAGATGATATTTCGATTTCAGTGGGAGTAGAGAAGAGCCCATAAGCATTTGTGGTAGAGTTTGAAGTGCTAAGAAAGGGTCGATTGTGCATCACTTCGAAAAATGTGAATTATTCAAGGAGGGGGTGGTGTGTTGATATTTGACCACTTCAACCCAACATCTGACAATTAGCTCAAAATAAAATATCTTTATCTACTAAAAGCACAACTGAGTAATCAACGAAATTTGCAGTGGAAGCATAAACAAGGAAACCAAAATCATGCACGCATAAACACCAATATTTTTTGGTAGATACCCCTAGAAAAATCCCGGAGGGAAAACCAATGTTGAGAAATATTATTTTGTTATGCTAAAATCAAGGCTCCCATAACATGAATAATGGCCCACTGAGAGAAATACAACTGCAAACAAACCATGCAAAGTTTGACCTATTGTATGAACCCGAATTTCACACTTTTCGAGGTGTACATGATTCTCCTTCTCGTGACTCGCATATGTATGCAACTGTCTCCATTGTGACCCACATATGCTGAAATTTATAGCTCAGAATGTCCTTCCAAATGGTAATGTCTAGTATGAAAGGGACATTAAAAAGTCTCTCATGTAAGTATCATTTTATAAAGGGAAAAGTGGTCATAATTTTATTTTATAAAGTGATTTTATATTTTAAAGTGAAAATGACATTTTTTTATTATTTAATGATTTAAAGTGTATTTAATGAGAAGTTAAATCCTAGCCTTTAATGATGAGAGTGAATCTCATTCATTAGATTAAAAGAAGTTAAGGAGGTTAGGGTTAGGTCATTAAATGGGTTAATATAAAATGTATTTTTTTTTGAGAGAAGGCATTGCTTATTATTGTGTGAGAAACACAAGAACATTCATGAAAGCATTGAATGTGAAGAGAGAGAGAGGGTTTGAAGAAGAAATTTTTGAGAGGAAGAAAATCTAGAGAGAAGGCATATTTCTTGAGAGAAGAGAGTGCAAATACCAAGACAAAACAACATAAATAATTTGCAGATTGTACATGCATTGAAAGAACAATACGTACAGTGAACTTTGAAGGTATACAATATGTCTTTGTGTACATAAATCAAGGATGATATTTGGAATAGTTCCCAAGGCAAGTTTTTGATGAGTTCTGGAGTCATACAACATGTATGAATAGTACAAAAAAATTTCGAGTGCATTTTTTCACTGTAATTTACTAGTACATGGGGTTGTGCAACCATTAATGTCTAGTGTATTTCCTGAGATGAAGGAAAAGGAAAACATTTAATGTTGTTGGTATCTAGCTGTGTAATCATTAATTTATGAGAAGATTCATAATAAATCTCTTTCTCTGGGTTTTTCCCTGGGCTTTGCCCCAAAATCATTGTGTCATTAAATGTTGTCTCTGTCATTTATATTTTGCTGCAAGTTTACTTAGCATAGTATTTTAGCTTATAGTTACATTAAGAAAATGTATGAGAAATGCATTAATGGGTTTGACTATTGAGGACTGAAATCATTATGTGCCAAGTGTTTGACAAAATCATTGAATGAGACATTTATTGATTTTGTGAGTAAAAGTTAACAACGTACATGTACGAAAAACCTGTACAACAAGCTCCGTACGACACAACACTTGTGGCTTCTTCTCACTAAAAACCAGATATGTTTCCTCTGTTCTCTGTTCTCCTTCTTGACTTGATCTCTAGATGGAAGTCCTTCTCAACCTATCCAAGATCTTGAATCACAATCCTTCGTGATTCAATCCTCTCAAAAGTAATCCTCTACTCTCAAGTATCAAGTGTGTCAAGTGTATCTTCTCCTTCACCCTAGCCTTGCTTTTATAATTGTGAATTATAATCTATTTCTAATCTCACTTGAGATTTAGATTGCATGCGAAGATTACATGCTAAGTACTTTTAGCACTTTCCTAAAATAACTCAATTAACTAATTACATAATTAATTAATTAATTAATTAAATCACTTTACTTTAATAATTCCTTTAATTAAAATAAAGTTACCAAGGTAGAAGGCTTTGGATGATTTCCACATGTCTAGACACATAGACCCGTGCATAAATACTTGTTTGATGCTACCACAAGCATAAACACTCCCTCTTAGCGAGGAAGGTATTCTGCACCACTCCAATTTTGTCTCTAAAGAATACAAACTTCCCTTTCTCCAAGGGCTTGGTTAGAATATCTGCAACCTACTCATCTGTGGGAATATATTGAAGCTTCACTACTCCCTTTTGGATCCTATCTTAGATGAAGTGGTATATAATCTCTATATGCTTAGACCTGTCATGGAATACATGGTTCTCCAAGATTTTGATACAACTCTAATTATCGTAGTATATTACCATAAGCTCAAACTCCTGATCAAATAAACATGTAAGCAATTTGCAAAGCCAAATGTATTCACAACTAGCCATACTCGTTGTCATATACTCCGCCTCTATTGCACTAAGTGCTACAGAAGTCTGCTTCTTGTTGAACCAAGTAATCATCGTTGATCCCGAGCTGAAGCAACACCTCGAGGTGCTCTTTCTGTCTACTGCACTGCCTTCCCAATCCAAGTATGTATATCCTTACAACTCTACTCCATCTCCTTCAAGATATTTCAATCCATACTCCATTCTACCTCTCAAGTACCTGGGCACATGTTTTGCTGTGATCCAATGCACTTTCTCAGCTCCACCGTGAACTAACTCAAGGTGTTCACAACAAAACAAATATCTGGCCTAGTGTTGACCAAATACATCAAGGACCCTATCAACTGCCTATATATCCTGGGATCCACCAACTCTAAATTTGAAGTGTCGATCTTATTTAGATTGGTAACCATATGTGTAACCATCGGTTTACATTCCTCCATATTGAATCTCCTCAAGATCTCCACTGCATACTTCCCTTGTCTAAGGAAGATCTCTCCCGATACCTACCATACCTCTAACCCCAAGAAATAATGCATCAAGCCAATGTCCTTCATCTCGAACTCACTAGCTAAATCTGCTTTACACCCTGCAATAAGCTCCTCTACACCTGCGAGAAATAAATCATCAACATACAGAACCAAGATGAGAGGATCCTCACCAACAAGTATGAAGTACAAGTTAGGATCCACCTCACTCTTGGTAAATCCCATACTCTGCAAGTATATGTCGATCCTAGAATACCACACATTGGGTGCTTGTTTGAGTCCGTACAAGGCTTTCTTAAGTCCACACACATAAGACTCCCTCCCATGTACCTTAAATCCCTAAGGTTTCTCTATGTATACTTCCTCCTCAATAATCATGTTGATGAAAGTTGTTTTCACATCCATCTGATGTATCCTTTACCTCATAACTGAAGCAATAGAAATAAAAAATCGAATAGAAGTATACCTGGCGACTAGAGCAAATGTCTCATCGTACTCCACTCCCTCTTTATGGGAGAACCCTCTTGCCACCAACCTCGCTTTGAATTTCTCGATGCTACCATCTGCAACATGATTGATCTTGTACAACCATTTGGAACTCACAATTGACTTCCCCTTTGGTCTTGGCACTATGTCCCAAATATCATTCCTCATAATAGAGGTGTACTCTACCATGGCATCCCTCCATACTTGTTGATCTGTTGCTTCCTCAAAACTGGAAGGCTCAACATCAATGATGTTACTCATAAGCGCCATATAGTTCAGAAACTTCTTTGGAGGCTTGTGCTCTATGACTGCACTCCTTTGAGCCTCACCAACACCCCTCAATGTTTGCAATAGCCACCTAGGTTTCTTGACAAGATTGGAAGGGGCTAACTCATCCTCCCCACCTGAAGTCTAAACTGTTGATTGTTGCTCATCCTTCGAAGCATGTTTCTCCTCATCCTCTGTAACTATTTATGACTCATGAGTACTCCTAAATGCTAAGTTCTCCTCAAACTTAACATCTTTGCTCACAACTGTATTCCATTGTTCCCCCAACCCAACCGAGGGACATTATGGTGCGGAATATACATAAAAATGAAATTTACAACTAAATAATTTAATTCTTTTAACCCAACCGAGGGACATTATGGTGCGGAATATACATAAAAATGAAATTTACAACTAAATAATTTAATTCTTTTAATGTTAGCTGAATTCTTGTAGCTTACAGCTACGAATTTAAAACATATTTAGCTATTGTCTAGAACCATTAAATAGATGCATTTACAGTATGCTAACAATCAACATGAAATGCAGCTAAACAACTCATCACAACAACACATAAATCATTCGTAAATACACAGACCTCATGTGCAACAAGTAAATCATGAAATAACACAACAACAAGATAAAACACTTATCTTTAAACAAGAGTGGTGCAACCGGCTGCTTGGGACGTACATTCCACCCAACCATAGACCGACTGTTCCAAATTTCAATAGCCGGACACCCTTGAGCTGAGGCTAGCAATCCACTGAAAGAGTGTGGTCTCTCACAGTCCACTCACAGCTCATAAAACTCACAACCCAACTAATATTCTCCTACAATTATCCGGATTTTCCACCAGCTCTCTTCCTCTTGACTTGTCCAACCCAAGGAATGTACCTCTTCATTGATCTCAGTCCCTTGGGTTTCCCATTCATTTCTTAGGGTCTCTCAGGCACAAGAAACTAGGAATCTCTCAGCTGGGAACTCAAGGGAAATTGTTGCTAGGAAAACTATCAACAAACCAACCTCAAGCACTTGATGTTTTAGTGCAACTCACATAGGAGTTCACGCTTCAGGCCTGACAACTCGGATCTTCATTTTTCCATCTCCAATTCGCTCCAATTACTCTTTAGCATGCTTTAGAATTCGCTCTCCATGGATGCACCAACTTCAAGCTATGTTTCTTCCTCTCTACTTGCTCCTCATGCACCAAAACTCAATGTGTAAAAAAAAATTGTTTTCCCCACCCATACAAATTTCCTCTCTTTGGCTTTCCTTTCTTGACTCACTCTTCCCCAAGTTGATTATACTCAACCCCCATGTGCTCAATAACCTTAGGATGTGACCACTCACACCCACCCTCTTACATGTATTCAATAATTGGTTTTGGGAACACTCAATCATAAATGTGAAGGTTCATAAACAAATAGAAAATTTAGGAAAATGGGTTGAATTAATATACATGGATAATTTCCCCCTTGGATCTCTCTTGGCCATTATCCTAGACACTCCCCTCTCTTGTGGATTTATTCAGCTCCCATCTCTTGTTCATGTCCCCTTAGCAATTGGCATCACATTTTTATTATTAAAATATAGAAATACAATTCACATATTACATCGCTTTGGAAGTAGCCACACATTATATTTACATAAGCATTAATTAAACCGGAGATTATAGTGGGGATGTTACATTCCCCCTCCCCTACATTTGTGCATCATCCTCGGTGCACTCTATGTCGATATACATATATGCAAATTTACATCACAATACTTAGAAATAAAATTCTACAATTTAACAACTCTAGCAACAACTCTAACCATAAATCTCTTGTTCGTCTCAACTCGTCAACCCAAGGAATGTGCCATTCATTTATCAGGGATAAACCAAGGGACATACCATCCGTTTATCAGGGCTAAACCAAGGAATGAGCCATTCATTTATCAAGGTCCCCAATGCAGTTGGCTAGGACTCTGAGATGTGATTCCAGAACACTAGATGCTCAAAACGAAGTCTTGCATTATGTCTTCTTCAAAACGGTAAAACATTTGTGGGTATTATACTCGCATGTTTTCTTCATTCTCCCATGTAGCATCTTCAGGACCATAGCGGGTCCATTGAACCTTTACCAACCCTATGGCTTTGTTCCTGAGCACTTTGACTTTCTGGTCCAAGGTGTGTATTGGTTCCACCCAGAAATCCCCTTCGTGCTCCACTTGAATCACATTCCAATCAATTATGTGGTTAGGATCAGGGACATATTTCTTTAACAATGACACACGAAATACATTATGAACTCTCATGGATGTAGACAATGCTAACATGTATACAATTGGCCCTATATTTTCTAATATTTTAAAAGGTTCACAATATCTCGCTGCCAACTTTGGGCAACTTCCCAATCTTAGCGAACTTCTCTTTGTCTTCACTTTTAAAAAATCATGTTCTCCCACTTTAAAATCTCTACACACTTTGTTCATGTCTACATAACTTTTCTACTTATCCTAGGCAACTTTTAAATTTTGTTTTATTTTTTCCATCTAATCTTCCATTTCTTTTAACAATTTTGGCCCAACAACCATAATGTCTGTTGGATTATCCCAACTCACTGGAGTGCTACATTTTTTGTCATATAATGGTTCAAACAGATTCATTTTCAATGAGGTTTGATACCCATTGTTGTAGGCAAATTCAACTAAATAAATATGATCTTCCCACTTTGATGGTTGATCTAGTACATACATTCTAAGCATGTCCTCAATTATCTTGTTAGTCCTTTCTGTTTTCCCATCTGACTCTGGATGATATGATGTACTAAGATTTAAATTTGTTCCCAAACCCTTGAACAAACCTTTCCAAAATTTAGATGTGAACTTTGGATCGATATCTGAAACTATTGTTTTAGGTACCCCATGTATCCTAGCAATTTCTTTCATGTAGATATCTGCAATATTTGATGCCTTGTGTGTAGTCTTTACTGGAATAAAATGTGCTACTTTAGTCAATTTATCCACCACCACCATGATGGAATCATGTTGCTTCATTATTCTGGGCATCTTAGTAATAAAATCAACGATGACAACTTCCCACTTCCATTCCGGAATGGGAAATGGTTGTAGAAAACTTGCTGGATGTCTATGCTCTGTGTTTACCTTTTGGCATTCTAGACATCTAGCTATGTAATTAGCCACTTCCTTTTTCATTCATGACCAAAAATATTGGATTCTTATTGTTGCAATTGTCTTCTGATATCTTGGGTGCCTGACATATGGTACATTATGCATCTCCTTCAACACTGTGTTTTTCAGCTCATTAGAATTCGACACATACACCTTACCTTTGTACATGAGAATTTCATCCTCTTTTATCTCATAATAATTAAATTTCTGCTAAAAATTACCTTGTTGTTATTAGAATATAATGGATGTGCTCATTTAACCATAGACAATATCACTATTGTCACCCAACCATAGGAGAAAGCCACCCCCGAGCACCTTAACCTTGATAGAGAATCATTCTGGAAGCAAACCCTAGGCTAGATAGCCAAACAAGATGGTGCACCTCTCTCTCCAAGGATAACGCACCAAACAAGAGCTGATCAGAGAGTCCAAACCATAACCAAGAGATAGTCCAAGCCAAAACCGAAATCTGCTAGTTGTAGCAGCTGCAACGACAACTCTCCTCCAGACTTGCGCACAAATTGGCCAACTGCAGTGCGCACAAGTGATGCTTCTGCAGTTCTGAAAATGCCTG
Organism: Picea glauca; assembly: GCA_000966675.3. NCBI lineage: Eukaryota > Viridiplantae > Streptophyta > Pinopsida > Pinales > Pinaceae > Picea > Picea glauca. The sequence goes on from JZKD02S2085715.1 coordinate 425,097, forward strand.
CTAGAATGAAGATTGGCCTCCTGTATTTATACTAAATTTGGCAGACTTCCTGGGTCGACTTCTCATCCTGGGTACTAATTCTTTAGTATATATTATTTCCTTTAGTTGACTTCTTCTCTTGGAGGCTAATAACCTAATACAAGTCATTCCCTTGAGCCGACTTGTCTTCTAGGGTTATTAACCAATCAATTAGAGTTTCTTCTTGCTTCCTGAAATATTCTATTCTCGTCAGGTTTACATGTGGAGGTAAATACCTCCCGCAACTACCATAATATCAACACTCCCTCCTAGCTAGGGAGGTATTGAAGGTAAAGGTCTTGAGCACAAACATACCATTCACCCGACAACATCAACATAGTCGTATAGACTATCTCATGATTAGATAATGAGCACCATCATCACTATCAATGTTATCAACTGCATCATCTCTCAAAACCATACTCCATCTGAGTAATCAGACATGATGCTTGATAAGTCACTCACTCATAGAGTGACATAAGATCCATTCTTCTAATCCGGACATATGTCCTAGAAGAATAAATGGCATGGACCATTTTCCGTCTGGGAAATCTCTATCCATTGATCATCCATCTAGCTGATAATAATTTCCAACACTACTGATAGTTTTCAAGGCAATCAGAACAATGCCATTTAATAGAACACAACTGTGTCTATCCATAGTAGTACACAACTACAATCCAGTGGTACACTACCACACCAAGTAGCACACAGATACTTGATCAGTGACATATAGTCATAATCAGTGGAACACATCCACCACCGTAGCATACATCTATTGTCTAGAGACATACTGTCTCCATAAAAATCATCTGATATCAACCTGCACATAAAACATTGTTATGATATAAACTGAATCATCTGGGCCATTCTTCCACTCACATATGTGAGATCTGGAAGAGCATCTTCCCTCATAAGGTAAAACATCAACGATGAGCTATCTGGACTATTCTTATCAAGCAAGGAAGAATAACTGTTCTGATTTCTAAGCCTGGAACATTCCCTATCCTGGGCCATTCCTATGGCACTAAACAAAGTGCAACCTAGAGAGAATGAATCTGCCCTAAGGAATGCCTATCCCTAATTGTTGAACCTGGACCATTCGCCTATTTGGGCCATTCCTCCAGGACTAAACAAAGTGCAACCTGGAGAGAATGAATCTTCCCTAGGGAATGACTGTCTGAACCATTTCCTAAGGAAATGACTGCCCTGCACCAACCTCCAAAACAAAACATTCTTCGAAAATGCTCACAACTGTAAGCTTCGAAAGAATGACTTTCCGGGGAGGCGAACCAGTCTTCTTGACCACTACTGAGAGTGACCGTCAAGAAGAGATACTGTCCTAGACCATTCCCCATGTTAACCACAATGGGAAATCACTTTCTATGGTACATACAAAATCCATCAAACCATTTTCATTATGAAAATGACCGTTCAATCTGGACCATTTTTTGAACTAGAAAATGCATGTCCATTAGAAATCTCAAACCACTTTCCAAAATAGAAAGGAATTGATCATCCTAGACCATTTTTCGAACTGAAAAATGACTTTCCATAATTCAATAACACATCAGTGCTCCCTCCCAACCTGGGAGTCATCTCTTCCTTTTTCAATAAGGAAGTCGTCTCCACGAGCTCCAGCTTGAGTACGCAACCTCTTTCTTCTTGGACAGAGGTTTTACCAAAATGCCTGCTTATTTTCTCATCTGTGGAGATATATATTGGAGAACCACTTTCTCTTTTCTGGACTTCATCACGAAGAATGCAATGCTTGATCTCAATGTACTTTGGTAATTCTGGAACACTGGTATTTTCTTGAAGGCTTCATATAGCTATGATCAATATAGTATATCATAGTTGAATTTTGTTCCTTTGTTTTTTGCTAGCTCATAACATCGTGGCAAGGCTCAAACTGGAACATATCCATGTGACACTTCTTCTTTCATCATGAGAGTTTGTCATGGATTAGCAATCCATTATCTTGGACTTCTGAGTAACCATTTTGACTTTTATCATAGAATATTTTCACCACGCTTCTGTTGTGCATGAGAAGATTTGCACCAATTCGTTTGAGTCCATACAAGATCTTCTTTCATCTGCATACATGAGTCTCTTTCTGGTATACCTCAAAGCCTTAAGGTTTCTCTACATATGCTCTTTGTTCAATTATTCTGGAGAACAATCTTTGCATTTATCTGATGTCAATTCCAACCCATGGATATTGCGGACGATATAATGGCTCATGTAGAGGTATATCTGGTTTACTGGAACCAACAATCATCATAGTCTTCTCCCTCCATCTGGGAGAACCTCTAGTTCTGGATCTTGCAATGCTTTCATTCATGAGTCTTCCATACTCTATTCTTCATCTCAGCTTTCATTTTCCTCTGCTTGATTGCTTTTAGTGAGTTCAGATCATGCTGGTAGTCTTGTGATCCTTGATACAATGATTGGTTGTTCTGACTTTTGTTTCTCTCTTGGAATCTTCATGTTCTTCCTTATGTTTCTCTTTAGCTCTTAGGTCCATGGATTTTTCTATAGATTCCATGCCGTGAAGATTCAAACTTCTTTCTTTCATCACAAGATCATGGATGTGGATGGACAACCAGGGATACCTTAAGGTTTCTTTTCGAAGAAGACTTCTTCTAAAGTCAAACTGAACACGTACTATTTTTCATGGATGCTACCATGGATATATACTTCATCATCTTCAATGGATCATAGGATTATCTCCCTCCTAATCCTTGCTTCATGTATGAGTGCATGTTTTTCTTTTGGAAGTATATAATCGGCTCTCTCCATCTAACATAATCCACGCTTTCGTCTGCATCCTTATTGCCTTCTGCAAGGTGTCATAAGTCTTTATCCAATTTCTTCTTGATTGTTGAATTCTTTCTGCCTTTACTTCTTCTTGGTTTCTTCAAGATTGACTCTGATTTCGGTTTATCTTGCAGTTGTTACTTATGTAATAACTTCCACATGAATTGTTTGATGTACTTCATCCTTTCATGTGTATTGTCTGACTTGTAGTCATAATGATATCAATCCTTATCTTCTTGTTCTTCCATAGGTATAGTTTCTCTTGGAACATATTATCTTCTAAGAAATAGATATACAAGATATGTACAGAGACTATACAAACAAGATATGTACAAGAACTATGAAGAATATTGTTACCTTGTCTTTAGAGGAAGAAGTCTGCTTTATCCTGCTTGGTCTTCCTTGAGGGTTTCCTTTCTTCAAAAACTGATGCTTTGTGTGTCTCCTTACTTTTCTTTAGCTTGGGACAATGATTCTTGTAGTGACCATATTTTTGACAGTTGAAGCATTGTATTTCTGACATATCCTTCTTTTGATTTGGCTTCTTTCCAAACTTCCTTTTGTTCCTGAAATTCTTGAATCTTGCTGTGAAGGGTTGATCATCTTATTTCTTTTGAGGTTTCTCTTTTGCACTAATCCTTGATTCTTCTTATGCACAACAAGTCCAAAGTTCTTCAAATGTAGGATACTCCTTCCTTGTGTTCATGCTTGCGGCAAATGCATCCC
>JZKD02S2085715.1:443678-454071 GCA_000966675.3 Picea glauca
GAAATAGAAGGCTCAACGGAGGATCTACTTCAAGCATCGTTAAAAAGGTGAGTTGATTCTTCCATTGTTTGCTCGAAAAGGGGTTGAGATGTTGGGTAGAAGGTTAAAAGTTTAATCTTAAGGGTCATTTTCTGCGTATAAGTTTAGAGCCCTAGCTTATTAGTCCGTAGGGTAGAATACCCAACAACAAAAACTATAATCAATTTATGATACATAGGGGGGAGGTTTTTCATCTCATGAAGCCAAAGAGGTGTTATTAACTCTAGAAAAGAAAAGGAGACAACTCCTGGAAGATAAAGAAGAAGAGTGGAGGTTAAAGAGAAGATCTCTTTGGCTACAAAATGGGGATGAGAACACTAAATTATTTCAGGATTATGCAAAAGGGAGGAAGATGGAAAATACCATTTGGATCCTTAAGGATTCCTTTGGTAGAAAGATTACTTCTTTTGAGGATCAAGTGCAGTTGGGGTCTCAACATTTAAAAAAAATATTCATAGCTAAAGGAAGAGTTACAATAGATGTTATTATGCAGATGGCCCTATTGTTCCTAAGGTTTTTGGAAGAGTAATATAACAGGTCACTTATGGAAGAAGTTTCAAAAGACAAACTTAAAGAGGTACTTCATAGCTTCCAAAAAGACAAAAGTCCTGGCCCAGATGGGTGGTCAATAGAATTCTTTGTGGGCCTTTTTGACCTCATCGTGAAGGAAATTCTAAAGGTAGTGGAGGAATATCAAAGAAATAATTATATCCATGCTCCGCTAAATGAAACCTTCATTTCTCTTATCCCCAAAAAGGATGATCCAAAGTCCCTGGAGGACTTCATACCTATCTCCTTATGAAACTATATTTATAAGGTGATAGCTAAAATCATTAGAAAAAGACTAATAGTATTTCTCTCAAAATCCATTTCACAGGAACAATTTGGAATTCTAGAAGAAAGATATTTCCGTGAAGAAATTGGATTAGCTCAAGAGGCCTTACATAGTATTAAAACCAAGAAGCTAAAAGGGGAAGTACTCAAGATAGGCCTCTCAAAAGCTTACGCCATATTTAGTTGGTTATAATTGAGGATGTTACTAACTCATTTTGGGTTTGAACTTCCCTTAACAAATTGGATCATGAGATGCATTTAGAAAGTGTCTTTTGTTGTCCTAATAAATGTATTTCCCTCAGTTTTCTCCTCAATTGAAAGAGGATTAAGGAAATGCTTCCCCTTGTCCCCACTCCTCTTCTTGCTGGTGGCGGAAGAGCTCAATAGGGATATTGGTGCAGCAAAATCTAGAGGTGAGTTCCTTGGTGTCTCCTTAGCTCCACCCTTACGTCTTTCTCGCCTTCTTTTTTTGGACGACGTAATTATCTTTTGCAGTGGCCTGAGGGGTGATGCACAGAAGCTAAGTTCAATATTGTATCTATTTGGTCGGGCTACAAGTATGCAGATAAACGGCCAAAAATACACCTTGTCTACATATCTCATGGAAGAAGAGGAGTTAGGTGGTCATAAGGAATTTTTTCCTTATGAGACAAAGCCTTTTGATGAAGGATTGAAGTATCTTGAATTTTAATTAAAGCCCAACAACTACAAAAAGGAGGATTGGGATTTTCTAGTTGGTAAGGTAGAAAGGAGATTGAAGTCTTAGAGTTTTAAATGGCTATCTAGAGCAAGGAGATTGGTTTTAGTCAAGTCAGTGCTGGAAGTTATTCCGGTATACTGGATCTCTCCGACATGGGTCCCAAAAGGAACATTGGAGATAATTAGGAGATTTTTCTTCAAATTCTTATGGGCGGGTCAAAATGAACATTTTTTTATGCAATGGATCAAATGGGAAACATTGGCAGCCCCAAAGTTTTTGGGGGGATGGGGATTGAAAAATATTCACCACTTCTCAAAAGCCTTAGCATCCAAAGTAGGATGGAGACTGATTACCACATAAAGTCTCTGGACTAAAGTGGTCACCCAAAAATACATATACCCGGACTCTATGGAGGAGTGGATCAGGAGGCCCATAAAGGACACCTTAAACTGCACCATAATCTGGAAATCCCTCATAAACTCCTCTTCAATGGTTGGGAAAGGACTAGATTGGAGGGTGGGAAAAGGTACAAAAGTCAAAATTAGACAGGATCCATGGTCGAGTAGTGACAAAGATCATCTACTTTCCCAACCACTAATTGATGTCCTCCACGATCAAGGTATTTTTCACCTAACCCGGATAGACGACAGGAATAGAACCATGGCGTGGGGTCAATAATGGAAGGGCATCTTACAACTGGTTCTAGGTGAAGAGTTTGTACTGGAATGGAATGACTACATTAGAGCTCTCAAAGAAAGACATATTTGGTTATCATATAAAGAGGATGAACTAGTATGGAAACATAATCTACATGGGATTTATTCACCAAAAGCAAGCTACATACAAATAAACATTGATATTCTCAACCAGGAACCTTCTTGGTGGTGGAAAGGGATTTAGAAAATAAATCACCCCTCAAATTCCCGTCTCTTCTTATGGTGCCTAATAAAAAACAAAGTGCCTACTTGGGACATAATGAAGCATAGAGGTATGGAATGCCCAAGTTGGTGTCCACTTTGCAAGGCCAATGATGAATCTAGCATTCACCTCTTCCTCTTTTGTCCCTTTTCACATCAAACATGGTCTGAATGTGCAAGAGCACTTTGACAGAATTTTATTTAGCAAGGAAAAAGTTACATTGAAGAGGCTTGGATATAGTGGATGCATGAACCCAAAAATTCTAATATAAAATATCTTCCTCTGCTAATTAACTGGGGTGTGTGTGATCCAGATTTAGGAGAGGAACGAACTTATTAACATACTGAATACCATAAACATGGAGATAGGAAGAATAACACAAATATCGAGTGAACAATATATTCTGTTAAATAATGAAATAGGTTGAAACTATAAAACTGGAGAACTGAAACTTGCTCGAATGGTGGTAGCTATATCTGAGAAGAGATGTGGGAACTACGTGCATCCGTCTGAGAAAAATGGATTATAATGTTGCTCCAGAGGCCCTTTTCATATTACTCATGGATTCCAAAACCCTATACATCCAAAAACCTAACCCTAGAAGGTGAAACGCCAAAAGTCATGTGGGCCCTATGGGTAAGTTGGTGTAATTTGGTACCTCAACTTCCTAGGGTCGTAACTTTTGCATATGACCTCCATTTTAGGCATGTGATAGCCCATTGGATAAGTCTTTCAGAGAACTACACATTTTTTCATTAGAATCTAACTCTGTCTACAGTATGACTATGGTGAGCCAAGAAAACAACGTTTAGGGCCCCAAAACAACCCTTAAAGTACAACAAGATGTGCTGACATGAAAACATACAAAATAATCCAGTTGGATTAGGTGAGAGGCCACCTGTATCCACCTAGAGAATGTGTGAGACTTCAGACAACTTCAGAAGTGTAGAACTCACAATTATAAAGCAGTACAGAAAGACGTGTTGAACAAAAAATGGACACGAGTAGCCATTTGGAATAGGTGGGTGGCCACCAATATCCACCTGGATCAATCCTCCCCCCTTAGGAAGCAATGGTCTCCATTGCGTTGAGTTCCCCCATCAAGTGAGGAAACTTATGTTGGATTTGGCCCCAGATGAGCCACTTTCCTTGGTGTAGGAGTTTCCCTGCCTTGACAACCCGATAAAGCTAGATTCATTGTTGTCGAGTGCCCTTGACCTGTGTATCCACTATATGATCAGTGGATGCTTGTTCCATGCAATCAGGGTTGAGCTCTGTTGGTGTCAGTTGTTTGGCGATCTTAGAGGTGTCCAATAACAGTGGAAAATATTGTCGAAGGAGGTCCACATTGAATACTGGATTCAGAACAAGTAAGGGTGGAGTGTTGAGCTCAAAAGCATTGCTACCCACAACCTTGGTGATAGTGTAAGGCCCATAATTAAGTGGGCAAAGCTTCCGATGGGGCCTAGTGAGACGCTCCTTCTACAAATGTAACCATACTTTGTTGCCAACCTAAAACGGGTGTGGTACCCTGTGTTGATCATGGCGTTGCTTGTACTTAGCATTGGATTTATGAAAAATCTTCTGGAACTATTGTCAGATGTACTGAATCCGCTCAATGAATCTGGTGGCTTTCTCGATCGCAGACTAATTAGGGGAATATTTTGTCTGTGTGGTGGCAAGAGAAAGTGAAATATCAATGGGTCCCAAGCATTGGAAGCCCAGACCCATCTGAAATGGTCTATGGTCGGTGGAACTATGGAGACCCATGTTGTAGTTGTGTTGGACATATGGGAGACTCTTGTCCCATGTATGAGGATGCTTAGAATTGTACATGTGCAGGATGTGAAAAATCATTCGATTGATGACCTCAGTTTGGCCATCGGTTTGGGGGTGGAAAGTAGTGGATTTTGTGAGCTTGGTGTCCAACAAAGACCAAGGACTTGACCAAAAGGTGTCGAGGAACCTGTTGTCTCGGTCGGAGATGATGGTTTGTGGTATTCCAAAGTGGACCCAAACTCATTCAAAGAAGATCTTGGTAGTATCTGTCACTATGAAATTCTTCTTACAGGCTGTGAGGATGGCCATCTTCGAAAACCGATCAACGACCACAAACATGCAGACATTTTGTGCTTGGTGGATGGAAAACCAGACATGTAATCCATGGAGATGGATTCCCACTACTTCTCGAGAATAGGAAGAGGGTTGTATAATCCTTGCTTCTTGATGGATGGCTTGGAAATGGCATAGGCAGTGCAATTTCTGATATACTTGTTGACGTCTTGTCGAAGTTTTGGCCAATAAAAATGTTTCTGAAGAACGACCACAGTTTTCTCTATGCCAAAATTTCCTGCCACTCGACTGTAGTGGGCTTCCCAAATCAGCTTTGCACTCTCGCTTGTAGGAACACAAAGATGGCCCAGGTGGCATAAGAGTATGTCCTGGATGTGAAAATCAATGATAGTGGCACATGTACCCAAGAGATGATATATGGTGGCAAAGTCTGGATCTTGCTGATAACATTGGGGCCACTCCGATGTTGCATTTCCATAGGAATGGAGCACAGTGGTGAATGCAGCCACAGGAGGCCGACTGAGGCCGTCAGCGACATGATTGGAGATACATGTCTTATACTTGATGTTGATATGAAACTGTTGTAGGTAGGTGGAACACTTCTAATGGCATTCCTTCTGCAATTTACCCTGTGTCTTTATGAATTGCAAAGGCTTGTGATTAGTGTATATGATTGTCTCCTTTCCCAGAATGTAATGTTTCCATTGACGACAGGCTTGTACAATGGAATACATTTCCTTGTCATAGGTGGGGTATTTCCAGACAATATCAGAGAGTGTCTCACTATGGTATGCCACCATATGCCTGTGTTGAGTGAGAACTACACCCACAACATATTCAGATGCATCAGTTTCAATCTTGAACGGTTGTTGTAGATTGGGCAAGGAGAGTATTGGAGCTTAGCACAAACGATGTTTTAGATCATCAAATGCTCATTGTTTCTCCTTACCCCACATGAACATGGACCTACCACCACCCTTGGTCACCTTGTTGAGGGCCCATGAAATATGGGAGAATCCCAACACGAACCATCGGTAGAAATTGGCTAGTCCCAAGAAGCTATGAAGCTCAGTCAGTATGGTCGAGGTTGGCCAGTCACAAATGACTTGGATCTTAGATGGATCAAAATTTACCCCATTCTCATCAACAATGTATCCCAGGTATAGGACCTTGTTCATGCCAAAAGAGAATTTTTCCAAGTTGGCATAAATCTTGTGTTGCCGCAGAGTGCTCAAAACCTGTTGAATATGTTGCATGTGATCCTCCCACATTTTGTTGAAGATGAGGATGTCATCCAAATATACTACCATAAAGGAGTTGGTGAAGGGTCTCAATACATCGTCCATCAACTTCATGAAAGTGGTTGGTGCATTTATTAAGCCAAAGGGCATGACTAACCATTCGTAGAGACCTTCTTTAGACTTGAAGGTTGTCTTCCAGACATCAGTTGGTTGGATGGGAACCGGGTGGTAGCCAGACTTTTGGTCAATCTTGTTGAAGAACTTTTCCACCTTAAGTTGTTCAAGAAGGTCATAAATCCTGGGAATGGGGTAGTGGTTCCTGACTGTGGTTTTGTTTATGGCTCTATAATCAATGTAGAGTCGCCAAGTCTCGTCCTTCTTCTGCACCAGTACAATCAGGCTTCCTCAAGGGGAGGAGTTGGGTTTGATGTGCCCATTTTGAAGAAGCTCTTAGATACGACGCCTGATTTCATCATTCTCCATCAATGATCGCTAATAGACTGGTACATTAGGTAGAGGTGTTTCGGGGGTCAGGTCAATTGGATGCTTGACTTGGCAGTATGTCGGTACCCCTGTTGGTGAGATGAAGATGTCTTTGCATTCTTCCACGATCATGTCCACATGCTTCTGCTACAAAGAGAGGCATTGTGTAGAGGCCACGGATGTGGAAGTGACATTCTACTTACTGTGAACATGGATCACAAAGAAGACGAACTTCCTGGTCTATGAAATGACCTTACTGCATTGCTTAGCAGAGATTAAAGAAATAGAAGTAGGCGGTGCCACCTCTGGGATCCTATACAATTGTCTACCCAAAGTAATAATAACACTGTGGGGTCTAGACTCATACACAATATGATTCTTCCACAAATATGGTTGTCCTAAAAGAACAACACAAAATTCAAGGGTAGCAATATCACACAATGCCTCATCTTTGAAAGGATTGATGTCGTAGGGTAGACGACACTATTGGCTGACACAGAGATCTCTTCCTTAACGAAGCCAGCTGATGGTGTAGGGATGCAAGTGCAGTGTCATTGGCAAGTTCAGCCACTTGATGACCTCTACTGAAATAAAGTTATTATGACTATCATTGTCGACAATGAAATGAATTGGAGCCCCCTTAACCCACATCTGCGAATGAAAGAGGCGTTCCCCTTCCTCTGGTTCTTCTGGTTCTCTTGGCCGAACTTTGGTGGTAGCGACTGTGGAACTGTGTTCAACATTGATAATTTGCTTCCCTCCTTCAGGATTTGACTCAGAATTAGAATCGGCCTCTAACTCGGAAGCCTTCAGCTTGGCCATGAGGGACTGCTTGGAGTGACATTCGTCGATGTTGTGCCAAGGACTTTTATGGTACTCACAACATTTTCCCATGTCCTTCTTCGACTTCTCATTGACCTTCTTGTGTTGCGGCTTGGATGGATTGTCCTGAGGGTGGCCATATTGACTTGGTCCCTTGCTTTGTGGGTCGGGGTTTCCTTTGCCCTGATTAGGCTATGAGGGGTTTATAGATACAAACTCTCATCATTTCTGCTTAAATTTATGCTCGATCTTGACAGCGTATCTATAAGTTGTGCCCAATGAGGCGATGTCCAGGAACTCCATTTATGTTTGAATGTGTATATGAACACAGTCATGGTATTTGAGCACCAGATGACGCTCAAAATCTTTGATACCCAATTTGGTGTGTAGGGTATGGAAAATATTGGTGAAGTATGGTATTGTCTGATCCCTTTCTAGACATAGGGTGGTCCATCTGGTGTATTGGTCCTCGTAGCTTCCAACATGGTATTATATTTATTTAATGGTATCCCGAAAGGAATCCAATGTAGGGGCCACCACAAAAATTGCAGATTCCTCCACAAACCTTTGCTCAGAGTAAGTATCCCACCAGTCTTTAACATGGGGAACGACCTTGAGGAGTGAAAAAGTGATATTTTCCCTATCGTAAAAATTGTGGACTGAAAAATTTCGTTCAAGTAAATTCAACCATTTATCTACATCATTCGCATCTATCAGTCCTTCAAATAATGGAATATCAAAATTTACCTGTAACTTGAAGGCGGTTGCATGGCCGCTTGATGAAGATGTTTCTCCCGTGGGAAACCGTCGAAGGATCTGCGTGAAGTTGTCCATCATTTCGTTCCTTTTTCACGCGAGGGATTCCTAGAGAAACATTTTAATAGGATCTCTTGCTCCATCATCTTTATTTTCATCTCTGATGGGTTGTTGGCGGGCTCGACACGACTGATATGGTAATGGATCGATTGGTTCGAGTCCCAATTTCTTGTACCCAAACCTTGTCGGGAACATGCACGAAGAAAAATAAATGAAGATCAGAATGCTCTGATACCACTTATCTGGAGAAAAATGAACTGATTAACAAACTAAATACCATAAACATGGAGATAGGAAGAATAACACAAATATCGAGTGAACAATATCTTATATTAAATAATGAAATAGGTTGAAACTGTAAAACTGCAGAACTCAAACTTGCTCGAATGGTGGTAGTTATCTCTGAGAATATATGTGGCTACTACGCGCATCCATCTGAGAAGAATGGATTACAATGAGGCTCCAGAGGCCCTTTTCATATTACTCATGAATTCCAAAACCCTAGACATCCAAAAACCTAACCCTAGAAGGCGAAACACCAAAAGTCATGTGGGCCTTATGGGTAAGTTGGTGTAATTTGGTACCTCAACTTCCTAGGGTCATAACTTTTGCGTACGACCTCTGTTTTAGGCGCGTGATAGCCCGTTGGAAAGGTATTTCAAAGAAATACACATTACCTCGTCAAACTCTAACTATGTCTACAGTCTCATTGTGGCGAGCCAAGAAAACAACGTTTAGGGCCCCAAAACAACCCTGAAAGTACAACAAGGTGTGTTGACATGAAAACATAAAAAATAAGCCAGTTGGATTAGGAAAGAGGCCACCTGTATCCACCTGGAGAATGTGTGAGACTTCAAACAACCCCAAAAGTGTAGAACTCACAATTATAAAACAGAACAGAAAGACGTGTTGAATAAAAAATGGACATGAGGAGCTAGTTGGAATAGGTGGGTGACCACCAATATCCACCTGGATCAGTGTAGTTGGCTCGGAACACAACCATCTTCAATGAAAAATCCTCTATTCCGGAAATCAGTGTTTCTCAAATTCTTAGCATCTTATCTCACTTTCCACAAGGGAAAAGCGATTCCCCAATTAGGAAGATGTCAAAGGAAACAATAGACCACTTGAGGCCTTGGGAATATTTTGATGGAACCTCAAAAAATGAGGGACAGATTTGTGGTGGAGGAGTCTTCATACATCTTTCAAATTCCCACCATTTCAAAATAAAAATGGGGCTCAGCCTGAGAAAAAATAATCATGTTGAACTGATGGCCTTAAAATTGTTATTAACTTTTGTTGGGGAAAAAGGGATATCAAATCTTCAAATCTTTGGTGACTCAATGGTGGTCATAAATTGGATCAGTAAATCTCAAAAGTGTCTCAATATCAAGCTTCTCCCTTTACTTGAAGAAATTTTTATTATTTTGGACACTTATACAAATTTCTCTATGCGTCATGTATACATGGAAAGAAACAAAGAAGCCGACAAACTCTCTAAGGAGGGTGTTGATATTATGGTAGATGCGTGAGGTATTTACCTCCACATGTAAACCTGACAAGGATAGAATACTCTGGGAAGCAAGAAGAAACCCTAATGAGTTGGCTAATAACCCTACAAGACTTGTCAGTTCAAGAAGATAATTCATATTAGGTTATTAGCCTCCAAGAGAAGAAGTCAGCCATAAATAATAATATATATTGAACAGACAGATACCCAGAATGAGAATTCATCCCAGGCAGTTAGCCAGAATTAGTATAAATATAGGAGGTCAGTTCTCATTCTGGCAGGCAGTCTCAGAATTGCAGAGAAGCACTTGTGCGCACTGCAGTTGCCCAATTTTTGCGCAGTTTTGGAGGAGAGTTGTCGTTGCAGCTACTACAGCTAGAAGTCATGCTTGGACTATCTCTTGGCTAGGGTTTGGACTATCTGATCAGCTCTTGTTGATGCGTTATCCTTGGGGAAAGGTGTGCTACCCTTTGTTTGGCTATCTACCCTAGGGTTTACTTCTGGAGTGATTCTCTGTCAAGGTTAAGGTGCTTAGAGGGTGTCTTCGACCTATGGTTGGGTGACAAGGGTATTGTCAATGGTAAAATGAGAACATCCACTTATATTCTAACGGGTAATGGGCCCACACCTCCTTCATTCAGTCTAAACGCTGGAAGGAAACATAGCCGCTAGGATATTGACCTCACTGAGGAACTGCTGCTAAGGTTACTAGCAGAAGAAGCTTCCAAGACACTACCACTAGGGTTACTAGCAGGAGCAGTTGCAGAAACCCTAATCCTCTTGTTGAGGCACCTTAAGTGAATGGATTGACCTAATCTAAGAATATATCAGTTCTCTCTAGCCTGTTATAACCCTATGATTCATAGGATCATCTATTGACTGGAAATTTTTCACTCTGGGTGTATAGGTTTGCAAATAATATTTCATCTCTGCAAATTATTTTCAAGGGAAGCAGTG
>JZKD02S2085715.1:472994-483775 GCA_000966675.3 Picea glauca
TCCATCATTTAAATTATAAAAGATCCAGCGAGCTTGTTATCTCGCCTTGTGAAAGAATACTTCGGTGTTTATGGTTGTATCTCAGATTTTATTAAGTACAAACCCCATAGCCCAAAGGACGTGTAATTTGTCTCAACCAACTTTTAAAAAATCCTTTACAACAAAACAAACTTGTGCCTCTAACTAGCCTAATATCTTAATACAAACAAAGCTAAACTAAATAGAGAGATCCCTCTCTGAAGCTGGAAGGGCTAGATCCCAGCTTTAAAAGTGGTTGGTTAAGGTTACCTTTGTGTATTTCCTCTTTTTCAACCTCTAGTAAAATACAGAGTGATAACACCATAGGAATTGTGTTCAAGTGTGAAGACTCTTGAAGTCCCGAAGTTCGGAGTCTACCTCGACCGTTGATCACAGAGGACAAACGGCAGCAAATCATGCAGTCCAGAGACTGGGCACTCCATAGGAATTGTGTTATGTTTTGCATAGATTCAAGAACTCTCGAAGGCCGGAGTATATCTCAAATGTTGATCGCAAAGGACATGTGGAGTCAGATCCCAAGGTCTGGAGATTTGGAACTCTGGAGGAACTTTTGTTGCAGTTGCTTGAGTTAAGAACTCCTGGAGGCCGGAGTTAATATCGACCATTGATCAGTAGAGGGTACAAGAAGGCAGATGTGGTAGTATGGGGAGTTGGCACTCTAGAAGAATTAAGAGTATGGATAGTTTGGAACTCCCGAAGCCAGAGTCCAAGAGTTGATCTTGGTCATTGGTTATCAAAAGGGTGTGGACCGTTGATGTGTTGTTTGTGAATTCATCGGTCTGACACTCTGGTGGATATATGCAACAGTACTTTGAAAAATCCCCAAGCTGGAGTTTTGTAGCAAACCTCCATCATTGGATGTCGAGAAGTCGTGGACCGTTGATCCACTATCCTTCGCGAGTTAACAATTGGCTCTCATGGGAATTGGTAGTTGGAGTTGCATGAATATTTAGAGCTCCAAAGTTTCGAATCCGGAGGCCCGAAGATCCGGATAAGCATCTATCTGATAGCACTGGGTCAGATCCCGTGGTCACATGCAAATTGGGGGATGAGAAAAGGGGCTAGTGCCCGAAAACTGTGTTAAAGAAGAAAAATAGGGTTAGGATAGAATCATGTGGGTTTCGTCTGGTTTGGACCTGCATCAAAAGAGGTACTAAATATCTGGGAACTTTATGATAGGGTCCAACAAATATCTAAGAGCCATTAGCTCAAAGAAAAGATATCAGTTGCACAAGGAGTGCATCAGAGAAAAAGCACAAGTTTTAAAGGACCGTAGATTTCTACTCAAAGCTCAGAATTGAGCAATGAAGTAGTCATTGGAAAGAGGTTTCTAGGTATTCATCCATCTTTGAGGATTGAGTAGCTTAGATCACAAGAAGTAAGAAATAATATTTTTGGTGACCATAAAAGGAAAAATTGTGCATATAATCTTGTTGGCCCTTGACCAAGTTTTGGAGAACCTTGGTCACGATTGACTAATTTTGGGACTTCGACAGGCTGCTCGAAAGCGGAGCGCAAGGCGAAGCAGATATTGCAGGATCTCGGCCCCTTCTTAGGGCATTTTTGGGTTTAGGGTTTATGTAACAGGTATGGGATGTCGGCCCATGGGTTTACCCATGTTTAGGCCCTTTTGCAATGTATAAATATAAAGCTAGGTGATGTAAGTAAGAGAGACCTAGATGTATAATGTGGCTGGTGAGATAAGTATGAATATTTGTATATGCTTCGTGCATACTGTGTGTTAAGAAATTGTAGAGCTAAGTGAAAGTGATTGCAAGAAGCTTGTGTGCAGATTGTAAGAAGGATTTGTGCTTAAACCTAGCTCAGGGAAGGAGGATCTAGCGAGGTGCGTGCAGATCTCCTATCCTATGCGGAGTGGTTTCTTGTGGCTCTGTGCTTGTAGAAGATTGAAATAAGACAATAAAGAAATAGAAGAGTTGGTGGACGTAGCCCCACACTGGGTTGAACCACATATATCTTGTGTTGTGGTTTCTTTGTGCATTATAGTTGTTATGTTATTGATGTGATGTATGCTTAGTGAAATGATATATGTTATATGCATCTGATATAATAGCTTATTGATTAGTAATGTGAATGAATGTTATATCTGATCTATTTTTGTATGTTAAGTGCTTAGATGTATTAGGTATTACTAAATACTACGCTGCTCTGTAACTAGGATTTCAACCTGCGATGTGAATAAGGGTTAAATACTGATGAATATTAACTGCTAAGTTCTCTGTTAAGTGTTATAATCACATATATGTGTCCCAGCTAGGTTGTATACACTTGAGTCCTGCAAACACCCTTGCCTCTACCTCGGGTGAGACTTCATCTGCTTCGCATGTGTTGTCGAAAGGGTCGGTAGTTAGGGTTTTGTTGGTGCTCTATTGAAGCATTGAACCCTAGGTCTGCCTCTATGCCAACAAATGGTTCCGTTGCCAGGACCTGAAACTATGATTGTTGGGAACTGAAGAAAAGAAAGCTCTGTGTGTAGATCTATTGCTTTAGTGCGCAATATTCTACTTGACTATGAAGCTCTGTGCTAAGAAAGGAATCAGATCTGAAGAAAAGAGGTAAGTTCTTAAAGCTTTGTGCTCTGATAAAGGTAAGATAAGTGAAAATTTTTGTTTCGAAAGAATGGATCTAGGTATGCCTAATAGATTTTGTCCTAGTCTGAAAAGTAGAGCACAACTAGAAGAAAGAAGATTGGATATGAGTAGATCTGATAAGAATAGTGAAAGATAAGTTATTCCTATGCATAGAAAGAATGTTTGGACTAACAAATGGATGCAAGATCCTAGAAATAAATTTTTGCAGGTTAGTTACTATGATCCCAGTGTGTAGTACAAGAAAGGTTGGGGGTCATTTAAAATAAAGAGAGGATTAACTCTTTGTTATAGTTGCAGAAGATTGGGACATATTGATAAGGAATTCCCTGGTAGAGGTCCTAGTTGTCTTTGTTGTAAAGCTATGGACCATGAAGTTTTGGATTTCCCTAGAATGATTTCTAAAGTTGAAAAGATGAATATGAGACAAGAAAAACATGAGACAGGTCAAGAAACTAAGGATATGATAAAACCCCAAAAAGAATAAGAGACTGTATTATTACAGATGAAAGAAACCATGAATGATCACAGAGATATCAACTTATCGGAGATCTTAAAAGAGAAGGAGTGCATAGAAACACGAATAGGAGACTTCGACATAGACTGTGTTCTGGATGAGGAAACACAGGTGAATATCATGACAGAAAGAACTTGGGAAATTTTGGGAAAACCTGTTATGGTTCCTTCATTAGGAGGAATAGAATTATTTAGAGGAAATTTGATAACCCTATGTGGAAGACTTACCCAGACAGCTATGAGTGCTCATGGAACTTCGACAGAGGAAGAATTTGAGATCGTTAAATTTGTTGAGAACAACACCCCATTTGCTATTTTGCTAGGAAAAGCCTGGATTGAAAAAGATCAGATACGAAGAAAACAAGCAGAAGAGGATCTAGAATAGAAAAAGCAAGTACTAAGGGATTTCATGGCTAGGAGAATAACGCACTTACTGGAAGAACAAGAGGACCAGTCGAAGCTACTAAGGACCAAAGATCTGGATGTCGAATTTGAAAGAACACAGGAAGACTTGAAACACCTGTCTGTACAAGAGAGTAGAGCATATACCCCAGAAAGAGAAGAAGTATTACTCTCAAAACCCTTGAACGACCCACAGTAGTGCGAAGTTACTATTCCATGAGGAGATAAGAACGATAATGGAAAGAGGAAACCAGTGACTCACATTTCAGGAAAGAAAGCCAAAAATCTTAGCAAGAGGAAAGCAAAGTTAGCAAAGTTACAGAAATTTCCAGGGAGGACTTCACAGAAGTAAGGTTTGTAGAAATGGAACTTCATCGGGATATCAGAACAACGAATATTGACACTTCACCATAGCGAAGCAATATGACCGTTGGAGGCATCCCAACCGTTAGCTCGACACTCCAGAATGGCTCGAACCGCAGTTATGGCCAAAAAGATCGCCATTAGATCGTTGGGACCGCGCCATAACATATGGAATTGCATTGATTGAGGTGTTCCGCACGTTGGTGTCTGTTACGACGTTGTCTATTTATCCCCTCAAGTGTTGCACCGAGAAAACTTTTGCCAATTGTGATTATCCAAGCCCATAGAGAACTAGTTGCTTTCACGCAGTGCATATTGAGAGCTTGTCATTCGTTATGTTACCGTGATTATTTGTTCACTAACCTATGATACCTAATCTTGAGCGTGCATGTCAGGTGACTTAAGTGAAGTAGAAAAATCCGTCGAAGAGATCCTCATAGACCTCATGGCTAAGAAGGTAATATCTACAGGAGTCCAAGCCTCATCAACGAGATGAGTGCAAGAATCCTCGTCGACTACTCGTGGATCTGGACCATCCTAATTTGTGACAGAGAAATGAAACAAGCATCGTGATGACTAGGTGAATGTGAAGCTCATCCCATCTATCCTACCTGATTATATCCCACCTCTAGCTAGCACGGTGAGCCGTGACAATGTCCTGAGGGACTTTGAATACACCTTGATCACTCCGTACCTCCTAAAGGGGATACGCACAGTTGGACTGCAGTTAGGACAAATCGTGACGTTGAAGATCAGTGACTTCAACTTGGGAGATTGCAAGAACCATGGAATGCTCACCCCACACAAGTTTTTGACTAGGACCAAGGGGAAGAAGTCAAAGATCATCCCCCAGTCGTGGACTATGGACATCGTGAGGTCCATTATCCTGAATGTGATGAAGATACCACACTTTGGAAGGCATCATGAGGTTAACGTGTGTGTTAAAATCCTGTTGTCTTGCTTCCATGGCGATTATCTGTGGTTGGATAGACGCATCACTGTAGATCTGACGATGATCCATCAGATCACTGTATTAATCATGCAAGGACCAGACCCACAAGAATTTTATCCAAGGAAGGATGTAGATCTCACCCTGGCGCAGAAAATTAAAGATACCTATGGTGATGTGGAAAAAGGGAAGCGAGCCTACAAGGTAGCTTCCATTAAGAATGGCGTAATGCAGCTAGCCTGCCAGTTGATTGTTGGTAAGCTAGTAAGGAAGAATATACCCACGCAAGTCAAAGGGTTCATTGTTGACCTCACGGGAAAATGCGTGGAAGGGCTACAAATGAACTGGGTGAGATACCTCATCAACCAGTTAGAGCAAGACTGTCGCGAAGCTCAAGATCAGGGCTATGAGTTCAACTTTAGTTGGTTGTTGATCCTCATCGCTTTCATTGCTTGGGAAATGTCGAAAGGTGCGACCTTCCCCGAGATTGATCCATCAGAACCCTTAGTTGCAAAGTTCACCACGCTCTGGTATTCGAGCGATATAGCGAAACAATGGAAGTCAAACGTGGTGTTCCACACCTACTACCTACAGTTGAAGGGGGCTATTGAGTATTTCCCTCAAATGACGTCGAACACCCTGCACAGGTTCAGACCATTTGTGACGTTCCACGCAGATAGAAATTTTATTTATATTACTACGCGAAGAGATGAACACAAAGAAGAACTACAGAGTTACTATAAACTCACAGAGGAGGACATGGAAGAAATCACTAGGGAATGGCCTGCAGAGTTCCTTATACCAGTCGACCAGGTAGAACTGTATGACCCTGACCTCATCAGAAGTCTGGTGGTTACTCGCGAAGAGTATGATGCACCCAGCAGTAGTAGAAGGAATAAAAAGGAAGAGGTACATGACCTGAACAGTGCATTAGAAGAGACTTCTTCAAACTCACCTGGAGGGGGAGGTGATGACGAAGTAGACAAAGAAGAAGACAATCATAAACAAGGCGAAGTAAAACCGCCTAGGGACCCTATTGACAAAGCTGAGACCTCCAAGAAAAGAAAGCTTTCCCCCAAGAAACCTACATCGTGGAAGAAGTCCAAAGCTACTAAACCACAGATGCGTACTATGATCATGATGGATGACATAGATTTCATCATCGTCGTTGTCTTAGATACCTCAGAAGATATCTTACAGTGCAATGAAGCCAAACAAGAGACCATGTATGAAATAATTGAAGCAGAGCTGAAAGGGGTACAACAAGCCCTCTACTCCATCCACGCAGTGTCTACTGCACCCCCATCAACAAAAGGAACAGAGTTGGGAGATGAACCTCCCAGCTACGTCGAATAGAATATGAAACCAAAGATCACCTTCGTCGTGCTCAAGAAGAAAAAGAACAAGCCACAGAGGCCTTAAAGAAAGAAAAAGAGGAAGCCAGAGAACAACGTTGGGTTGCGCAAAAGGAAAAATATGACATCCAAGCCAAGTTTGCAGAGGATGAAGCGCAGATCCAGAAGGAAAAGGAACAACTGCTCGCAGAGCAAATTGGAGTTAAAAAGGCAGTCACTAGATCACTTCGCTCTGTGACAGGCTTGTAACAGATGGAAGAAGACCCAGTGGAAATTCAAGTAGGAAAGCTTGTTGAAACCATTCAGTAGCTCCAATAGAGGATAGCAGAACTGGAGTTACAAGCAGTGTCAAGCACTCTGTAGGAAGTGCGAGACTAGAGAGAAGAAACTTCTTGAAGCGTAGTCCAAAGAATCAAGGCATTGGCCTTAGAATGTAAGTAACTCATCAGTCGAAGTGCGTATACTTACAAGCGCCTTGCAGAGGACCCTGAACTAAGGACACTAGAGTCACAACTTCAGGAGGCCAAGCAGCAACGGTGCAAGCACAGTTGAAGCCACTACCAGTGGTTGAGAGGATGAAATGATCCCAGGAATAGTGCACAGTTCAACAAAAAGTCTATGCAATACAGAGTAAGGTCATGGAAGTGACCCAAAAACTCCAACCAGTGCAGGATGCAGCTTGCATACTTTTTGAGGAGATTGAAGGATGAGGTGCAGAACTAGAACAAGTGGTCACCATAATGGAACAGTGCTTGGAAGGACCTGTGATGGAGAAGGTTATTCAAGAGTTCGCTGAGCAGGGGGCTCTGGCAAAGGAACATATCGAAGCATCTCGAGCCAAACTCAAGTCATTTGAGGCAGAGTTACCCAGATCAGAGTGACTCGGGATGAGTCACAGGTGAGTGTTGGGGGCTTGTTGGCACTTGACCAAGTTTTGGAGAACCTTGGTCACGTTTGACTAATTTTGGGACTTCGACAAGATGGTCCAAGGCAGAGCACAAGGCGAAGTGGGGATTGTAGGATCTCGGCCCCTTCTTAGGGCATTTTTGGGTTTAGGGTTTATGTAACGATTATGGAATGTTGGCCCATGGGTTTACCCATGTTTAGGCCCTTTTGTAATGTATAAATATAAAGCTAGGCGATGTAAGTAAGAGAGACCTAGATGTATAATGTGGCTGGTGATCTAAGTGTGAACAGTTGTGGATGCTTCGTGCATGCTATGTGTTAAGAACTTGTAGAGCTAAGTGCAAGTGATTGCAAGAAGCTTGTGTGCAGATTGTAAGAAGGCTTTGTGCTTAAACCTAGCTCTGGGAAGGAGGATCTAGCGAGGTGCACGCAGATCTCCTATCCTATGCGGAGTGGTTTCTTGTGGCTCTGTGCTTGTATAATATTGAAAGAAGAGAATAAATAAAGAGAAGAGTTGGTGGACGTAGCCCCACACTAGGGTGAACCACGTATATCCTGTGTTGTGGTTTCTTTGTGCATTATAGTTGTTATGTTATTGATGTGATGTATTCTTAGTGCAATGATATATGTTATATGGATATGATATAATAGCTTAGTTCTTAGTAATGTGAACGAATGCTAGATATGATCTATTTCTGTATGTTAAGTGCTTAGATGTATTAGGTCTTGTTGAATATTGCATTGCTCTGTAACTAGGATTTCAACATGCGATGTGAATAAGGGTTAAATATTGATGAATATTAACTACTAAGTGCTCTGTTAAGTGTTGTAATCATGTATTTGTGTCCCATCTAGGTTGTAGACACTTGAGTCTTGCAATCACCCCTGCCTCTACCTCGGGTGAGACTTCATCTGCTTCGCAGGTGTTGCCGAAAGGGCCGATGGTTAGGGTTTTGTTGGTGCATTGTTGACGCGTTGAACCCTAGGTCTACCCCTGTGCCAACAAATACCAAAATGGTATATCGTGGTTCTAGCTAACAAAATGTGTTGTACGCTCATTTTTAAATGTAATGGTTACATTTACAACAACAACAACAAAAAAAGTGCTAGAGATATCTTCAGATAGAAGAAAGAAGGAAGAAGGACATAGAAAAAATTTCATTTTACATTTGAGATATTTTGGAAGTCATTGGATCAGATTTTGGGTTCAATAAGCAGCATGGAAACCCCAAATGAAATTCTTGTTTGGGGAAGATATTCCAGGTGACAATATTTGCAAATCAAATGTGAATGCTAGGTGGAGATCAAGTAGGTTTTCTGGAATATAAAAGAATTTGGACCTAATATCAAGAAGGAACATAGGAACTTGAGTACATAATGTTACGTCAATAATACTCCACAAGAGGATCAAGGTCAAGACTAAAGAATATTATGATAAACAAGTACATAGTGGGAAGACCAAATCTATACATATTGATATATATCAGAATGCTATTATTTTGATCAAGAAGGAAATAATGTATGCATGGAGAAAGTGACAATATCTCTAAGGACCAGTCCTACAGTTTGGAGATAGCACCTCCATTATTGCTATCAGAATGCGCATTGGAAGCATGGAGTGAAGGTCATCAAATATGGCATGAAAAAAGTTGAATATGCATGTCAAGTTGAAAAATCAAATGGGTCAAGACAAGAGAAAGTAATAATTCATCAAGATAATACCAATGCTTATAGGATCAGTCATTAAAAGGCTAAATCAAATTTCTTTAAGAAAGAATTTGGTGTTAACTATCCAAGGTTACTTAGAGAACATGACTGGAAATATAATTCATTCATGTAGGATTTGAATCAGAGGAATCCAAATAATAATGGATTGTTGAAAATAATATCAGCATAATATGTGGTTGCAAGTATGCAAAGTAGACAAGGAAAGACTCCTGGATGGAGTCAAGTCCATGAACATCCTAATATAATGGAATAAGAAATCATGAGGTAGATATCAAGATAATAGGAATGCATGACAACACTCCAGGAAGGAAAGTAAGAATAGTAGAGGATTGTTGATGCACTCCAAAGGTGTTGAAGGTATTTCCATAACAACATGGATATATCAAGTCAAGAATAATTTTAAAGTGAAATGATTTCTAAAGAGAAATCAATAAGGAACTAGGAAGAAGAAAATGGTTCTATGCATGGTTTTGAATGCAGTGGAGATGGTGCCTAACAAGAATCCATCTTAAGTGACATAGAGCCATGAGTGACAACCCGAGAGGTTGGAGGTATCACTTGAATCTATGATGGTAAGGTAAAATAAGTACTTTTAGTTAATTCTATGCAGCTAGAAAAGGAGGCATATGTGCATCCTTACAGTATGCTAGAGATTGACTAGGAAAGTCAAGTTTGAGGCTAGTTGGCAAAGAGAAGAGAAGAGTACAAGAAAACCTCAAGTATTATAGTAGTCAATCAGGAAAGAGCTGAAGAAGTTCAGTCCCAAAGAGTAACTAGATATTGAAGATCCAAAGTCTATAAGACAACATGTTTGGAATTATAATTCATCCAAGTATGAGTTGGGATA
This sequence comes from Picea glauca, assembly GCA_000966675.3. Taxonomy (NCBI): domain Eukaryota; kingdom Viridiplantae; phylum Streptophyta; class Pinopsida; order Pinales; family Pinaceae; genus Picea; species Picea glauca. Next base: position 482,709 of record JZKD02S2085715.1, read on the forward strand.
AAAGGATCCAAGGAATAAATGAAAGTTAAAGGTTAATATCAGCTTAGCATTTGGTTAGAAAAGCAAAGGTAGCCAAGAGTGATTTGACTAGAAAGTGCTCAGGTCAAAAATAATCATGCACAATGATTACATTGAGAGCACAAAAAGAATTAGGAATCTGGGAATAATTGAAGACTTCTAGGATCAGCAAGAGAAGTGATTCAAGAAGAAAGAGGTTGTTGTGATTACTATAGCAGCAAGTATGTTACGTCTTGTTGGGACGGCCATAAAGAGAGAATGTTTGCATGTTTTCAAGTGTTGTTGATAATGTTGTTGCATAGGGAAGAAAGAAACAGAAAGATAAAGTGTTGATTATAAGTCTGATAAAGAGGCTTGAGATCTTCTAATGTCATCAACTAATCAAGTAACATAAAACGTGTTTAATGGAAACTATGCAGGTAAGTATTTCTCTTTTGAAATTATGTTGCATAATTTCCAAAGGGAAATTCAGGTAAGAATTTCTCAAAAAGAATTTTATAATACAAAATATGGTATTATTTAAATGCATTAACATGAATAAGATACCACTAGGTGTGGTAAAGGCTAGAGGCATGTTATAAATATCAAATCTTTTTAGCTTTATAATGCACACACTAACATAGTAGCATGTCATGTTAATTTGGTTATGAGGTGATAACCAAATAAATAAAAGATAAGAACTGGTTGTAGGAATGATGCCAGGAAAACTAGTCATGCATGAGACCAGGACATGGTTGGATATGGAAAGGTTATATACCACACAAATACCCAAAAGATTCCTATCTTTAAATAAAAGTTGGACTACAACTTTTTTTCTAACACTAGTGCACACCATAGAATTATATTCTTGGTGTATTGTTCGGGTCAAAAAGGAAGGCATCCAAATAATCGAGAAGACAATGGGAAGTGTGTGGAGAATGTGTCAAGACATTGGCTAGATTTCCAATTTATGGATGGTGAGATACATGAATTAGATAAGGATCATTCTGAAAATCAATACGAAGGTCTGTTGAATAGATATACATTGAGATTTGCAAGGAAATATATAT
>JZKD02S2085715.1:496494-507072 GCA_000966675.3 Picea glauca
TATATATATATATATATATATATATATATATAATTTATTAGTATGAATTAATATATTTATTATTAAAAAAATATTGAAAATTTATAAATCTAAATTTTGTATATTTCTTCTATATTAATAAATTTGGAATTGAAGTAGATGCATAACTATAAATAAAAAAATATAGAAGTAGAAATGATATGTGATATAACATATATATATATATATATATATATAAATATAATGATTTCTTAAATATAGTAGTCTCTTAGTAAAGATAAATCTATGTTAATTATTCATATAAATGATAATAGAAATAATAATAATAATATGAAGTATATTATTAAGGTATTTCTTTATATGAAGTTATACGTTTAAAACTCTAGACTAATCAAGTTGACATGTTTAAAGGTTATAGTAGTAACAATCGCATAACAATTACTTTCATAAAAATCATTACAAAAATTAAAATGAAAAGATATGACATACATTCAAAAAAAGTCCTACATATTTTGGGAAATACTACTCTGGCAAGGGTTCTAATATCATTTATTATTATTAATATAAATAAATACAAATTATTTTCATAAAAATCATTGAAAAAATTAAAATAAGAGAAGTGACATACATCCAAAAGGGGTCGCACATACCTTGGGGAGTACTACTCTTGCAAGGGTGCTAACATCATGGTTGTGCTCGTGTAGAAAATTAAATAATCCAAATATAATTAGTAGAAGTTATATATTACTATATTATCCAATATGATAATTGGAAGAGAATAATAATAGCATGGCCCCATCTCTAACATGAGCGCTTTTAAAATGCTTTCCATACGGATGGTATTATTTAGATTTGCTATTTTGCTTTTGAATATGTGTCTAATTGTGAGTTGTGTGTTGTCTTATTTTAAGTAGTAAATATCACTTTATTTGTCTATGCTTGCTGAACTAAATTCTTGTGAACTCTGAATGAATCTAGATTCAAATGAACAATATTAGAATGCATTGGGAAGAGCATAAGAACATTAAAATTTGTTGCAATGGATATAGAAATCAGGATTAGAGAAATAGTAGAACTTATGGCAAATTTGAGAAATGATTTTAGGGATTTGATAGATGTTAATAGAATTAATCAATAAATTATCATTTATTCCTAAACTTGTGGAGAGTAAGCAAAAGAATCATAAAAACTATGCAATAACTAAGATAAACTATTATTCATCTCTAAACTTGTGGAGAGTAGGCAAAAGAATCATAAAAATTATGAACTAAAATAAACTATCATCCATCCCCTAAACTTGTGGAGAGTAAGTAAAAGGATCATAAAAATTATGCAATAACTAAGATGTATTCAACCTCATAAATTTTAGGTGGTAGGATAGTAAGTTCATAATCTTTAATAACTTAAATATGATTTTAAGCCACCATTAGTCTAAATTAAGATGTATTCAACCTCATAAATTTTAAGTGGTAGGATAGTAAGTCCATAATCTCTAATAACTTGAATATGATTTTAAGCCACCATTAGTCCAAAAGAGTGTATCATTAGTCATCGTTAACATATCATCTCCTTGACTGTGAACAAACTCTTTGTTGCTGCTATAACTCATAAGACTTATTTTAGTCCAAAAATGTGTACCATTAGTCATCATTAACATATCATCTCCTTGACTGTGAACAAACTATTTAATTAAATATACAGTGATTGAATTCCATTACATTGTTTCATTGGAAAAATATAACTGTAGGGATGAAACTGAAAATTTGAGTAAGATTGGTTGGTTAATCAATACGTGGTTGGTCCATTAATGAAATAAATAGAAGATTATTTGGATTTCTATAACATCTATTAAAAAAAATTATGTGAAATCAATTTTAAAATTAAAAAAAAAATCCTTTGGGTTTCTTGACACTTAATTGTGAACTTCCATATTCTTGACAAACAAGGAAAACCAATTTTCTTCATTTATCATGAACGTTTCACACAGCAGATCCTGTATCATAATATACATTGCCCTAATTTTAAAAAGAGTAAAGCAAAAGCATTGTGAACAACTAAAGAAATAGTTTTGCATTGAAAAACAGGCAAATGAAAATATCAACATGGAAATCCAATTTCCCTCATTCGTCATGAACGTAATATAAATAAAATTTCTCTATAAATATTGACCTGGGTAAAACCAGGGTAAAGAAAAAAAAACAAAGAAAGGACATATTTTGGAACAAGCAAACAAAAATATCAACGTGAAAAACCAATTTCACTCATTCCTCGTGAGCGTTTGACAAACCAGAGTCTACATTATAATATCGAAGACAATTTATAACTATCCTTAAACATTAACCTGGGTAAAACAAGCGTAGGGAAAAAGCACTGTGAACAAACTTAAATAATGGATTTCGATGGTGGAACAAGCAAATAGAATTATTAACATGGAAAACCAATTTCCCCCAGGAACAATAGATAAATGTATTACAGTATAAAAACATTTCTTTAAAAGCATTGACATGTGTAAAACCAGAGTAAAAGCAAAGTATTGGTGAATCTAAAATTACATCTCACAAAGACGGTACAAGGAAGCTCTCCAAGATTTAGCTAGGAAACCCATAAGAAAACCCCAACCAAAGCTGGTCACTCAACCAAAGATCCTCTACATGCATATATGTATGTATATATATACGAAGTTTCCAACTATCCAAATATTGTGTACTTGCACACAATTGATTTTCATCTTATGTTATCATCTTGATTGAGTAGATTTCAACCTTTGTTGTTCATCTTGATTGACATAATATATAGCTTAGTTGGTTAAGTGATTTAAAGCATAGCTAGAAGATAAAGGAGTATATTTCTTGCTATATTATAATAAGACATTCCAAATGTGTTTTGTGCCTTGAAAAGTGTGCCCTGAGGGATATAGCATTGTGGTATTGAAGTACATTCATATGGTATTTATTCTCCTATATTGTTGGATGAAATTGAGTTGAAGGCAACACTGAAAGTTAATAAATAATAGATTTGAGAAACCTCCAGTAAATGAAGTGAAATTTCATAATTGTATTAATTTCCCAATTATCAAAATTTCTATATATTTAATGTTGGAACTTTTAAAACTGCTTAAAATACTTTAGACCTATTTGTTACTATTTATTATAAGAAAGTGGTTAACCATAATCTTGAAGATCAAAAGTGTCTATTTTCTTTGATTAGCGTAAAGAACAAAATCAATATTGCTAAAATAAGAAGTAAGTCTCATGAGCTGCATACTGAAACTGGGCATTGGGAAATCCCCAAAACACCATGGCAGGAAAGAATCTGTCACCTTTGTGACACCAAGAGCGTTGAAGATGAAAAGTACTTTCTCCTAGAGTGCCCTACATACACCCAAATTAGATCTCAATTTCAAAATATTTGCCACAATACCAACCTTCCTAACCTTCTAATTCATCAAAACTTTAGTAATCTTGGAACGCTTCTCTTAATGCTTTTCAAGCATTGAAATAACATTTTAAAGAAATCCAAGTAATCTCTTACTTTTCTTAAGGTTCGATAAACCAATTTTGTTCTTAGTGGACGTTAACCATCATCGTCGTCATCATTATTTTTATTTTACTAGAGATTGTACAACAATCATTAAAGATTAATCCCTGAGAATAGGGATTAGGTTTTTCAATGAAGAGTGATTATGTTCTTATTGTTGCGTGGAACCATTGCATTCAATGCAAACATAAGTTAATATGGGAAATATTCAATGAAAATATAATTGTATGGAGAGAAAAATGTCACCATATGAAGAGAAGAAAATTGTTTATAACTATTGCATTCACTACAAACATAAATTAATATGAACAAATATTCAATGAAAAATATAATTGCATGGTCAAATCCTCTTAGTGTGATTGGTTTTGATAATGTGATTTTGACAACTTAGAGACCCTTTGGTCGCAATTTATTTTGACGGCTTAGAGACCCCAGGGTCACGGTTTCTTAGACCACGGGCTAGTCCCGCAAATCATGGACTTGCAAGGACAAAAATATGGTTTATAATAATCGAAATTTTAAAATCATTTTTTTTATAAAATAAGAAAAACAATACAATAATTATCTTAGCGTCAAACAATAACTTAATACAAATTAATTCTAATTTATAATTTTTTTTAATTTAATTTTTTATTTTTTTTACAAAGAGAGGGGGGGAATTTTATTAATAAAAAGGCGACGTTAAAAAAAATTTGATAGGTACATAAGTTTCAAAATTTTCCACTAGTCTATGAAAAATTCATTGTTGAAAGGCCACTACAGTTGTTGTTATCAGCTTTACATTTTCCCCCTGATAAATAAATTCATAGATATTGCATGTGTACAATCTATAAAAGATACCCAAAAACAAAAATGAAACATTGAGGAAAAACCCTTTGAGACAGGACCAGATTGCTACCATTACTATGTTCTAGGCGCTAGAGTATTCAAATCCAATTGAGTAGGGGTTGTTGTCAAAGAGGAGGATTCATATGAATTCCTTGGTGTGTCATTGTGTTTAGGTATATCATGAAATTCATCCCACTGATGTTTGAGAGTTATGCATTCGTCATGTAGTTTCTAAATAGTTTTCCTCTTGGATACCAATTCTTCTAGAATTGTGAGTAAATGAGGTGAGAGACCATTGAACCAGATCTGTAAGGAGAGAATTGTGTTTCGAGAGTCTACCATATCTTCTTCCAACTGCTCCACTCTTTTATTCCAATGTCTCGAATCCATGGTCGTCATTACCTTACACCTAAGTCGAACCACTGAAGAAACAAATAGAATTAGAGAATAGAGTTGAATTACCTCACCCAAACATAGAATCCATAGTTAAAATGAGCCATATATGAGGTAAATAGATCCCCACATGCTATCAATGTCACCTTCACAATTTCACCACCCTTAGAAATAAATTTCCCACTCACAGACTGAGTCATTGTCATCAGTTCTCCACCTTCAAAAATCATTGCCAGGAGCTATGTTTGAATGGAGTACAACCATGTTCTTCCCACATTTCAAAGGAGGGAATGAATGTGTTTGGGGAAAATATTGATCCCAGTGGGGAAGATTAATAAAGGCTCATGGGAGTGCATGGCATACACGCACCCACGGGAATGGGACGACAGCATGACTACTGCCCTAGTAATTGTTTGATTGGATGGCAATGGGTGTAAGGTGGGGTTCTCAAAGGGGGGGGACACCCCTTTTGTTAAATTCCTTATTCAATAAACAAAATTCATTAGGATCTAAGCCTCTCATGGGGGATAAGAACCAGTGGCCTCCCCTTTTCAAAACTTTTGAGTGGGATTGGTGTCTCATGGAATTATTTCGATGAATTGAGATCCATTTATGGAGAGGACTCCTTATTGATGTCTGATGGCCAGGTTGGTCTGTCTATTATCCTCTTGATTGTTTTATGTTAAGACATGAAATAATTCAATTTCCCAGTGGGACTACATTTTTGTTTGAATTCTGCAAAGGATGGCTCAAAGATGGATATTATTCGGCAAAGAGTTATGTATTGCATGCTTAATTATCAATTTGGAATCTTTGACCAATGTGAGGTCAGAAATTCTTTGAACCTTTTCCATAATCAAACCTTGTAGTAAGGCATAGGCCTCATCTTGGTTATTTGAAGAATGGCCAATGCTACAAGAAAAAGTGAATTCCAAATGTCCTCATGGACTATACAACACCCCTTCCACACCTACCACCCCATGGTTTCCCTTCTAAGCACCATAAAAGCTAAGGATGTGATTGTTTCGAGAGATTTTCCATTGAAGGAACTCAGCAAAGGAGAGTTGAAGTTGCCATCTAGAACAAAGAGGGGAACAGGCCTCTTCGGAAGAGAGAAGATATAATTGGTTTAGCCATGCCCTTTTACTGTTATATAGACATTGCAAAGATTTCTTCTGGAGATTAATATGCTATGAAAGTAAGCTTATTGCCTTATTTTCCACTAAAGAAGGAATGAATTTTTCTTCGGCTCTCTGTTTCGGGCAAGCCAGATTTTCCAAAAAATATATTTGGTCAAGGTCAGCCACATTTTTTTGAAGAAAATATTTTGATGGAAAGTTCCCTTGTACAGGGAGTGCCACCTGTTGAAGATCTTCCCTATAGAGGAGGTTCACTTGACTTTGTGTATAAATCTTGAAGAGCTACCTGCCACATAGAAAGAGAGATAGGGAATTCTAGAAAAAGATGCACAATCTTTTGGAAAGATTATTTACAATGAGCACATATGAAGGGCCTGTGAAACCCTCTTTTGATAAGATTATCTCCATTTAAAACCTTTCCATGTGAAAGAGTCCAACAAAAGATATTTATTTTTGGGAGGTCATCTCGATTCCAGATACGATTCCAACTAGTTGAAGGGGGGGAGAATATATCGAGCAAGAAAGGAATCAAAACCATTATTAACTGAGTATTCCTATGATCCCCGACCTCTAGAGTATTTATAAGTCATGAGAATTGGGGTGCAACCTTTGAGCTGAGAAATGAGAAGAGGGGAGAAAGCCTGAAGAGGGGAGGAGGAGCACCAAGGTCCCAACCCAACCATATACTAGAAGTCATGTTCCAAGAATGAATGTCAAACAAGGTCAATTTCCCTTGATTCTGAAGCCACGATAAGAGGGGGAGAAGGTTGGAGTCATGGAAAAGGGGAGGAAGCCCCATGATGTTGTCAGCTTGAAGATGGATGCTATGACCATTTCCCGAAATCCAAGTAAGTTGTTTTTTACTAAGGGGGGGAGGGGGGGGTTAAATCATTTCTAGATTTGAGAACCCCCTTGTGTCGTTGGATCAATGTCTAAGCACCAAATCCTCTCTCCCAGAAAATATTTACTAATAATCACTTTCTTCCATTATTCATTCTTCCCTGTGACCAACCTCCAAAGGATCTTAGAACCTAGATATATATTATATATAGATGGATCTTTTATTCCTAGTTAGCCACAAATTTTTGGATCTATGAAAATGTTCCAATTGACTATATGAAACCTTTTAGAATTAGATTGTTCCCCTACCAAAGGAAACGTCTAAGTTCCTAAGAAATTTCAGATTTGATCATAATTGGAGCCAACATTGAGGAGAATTGGAAAATCAGGAGGGCTTAGAGAACCGATTTAATGAGTACCACTCTTCATGTTGGGGTCAACCAGAAATAACCCCATTAATGAAACTAAGCTTTAATCTTGTCCAAGATTTGATTCCAAGAGGCAGATAGAAGAGACTTGAAGCATATAGGAATTCCCAAGTATTTGAAAGTTTGTCATTTCTCAACAAAAGGAAAATTGAGCAGATTTGCAATAGACATCAATGTTCTAGTATTGGTATTCCAAGTATAAATTTGGCTTTTCCATGCATTGATGAGACCTCCTGAAGTTGATGTATATTCATCCATTACCTTTTTAAATCGGTTGGCTATAATTGAACAGGTGCCTCCCAAGAGTATGGTGTCATCAATGAACTAAGAATTATTAATTCTCTTAACTCCTTGAACTATGTTGATGCTAAAAATGGTTTTTTGTCTTCTTTCTTTGTCAATTCTTATGCTAAGGGCTTCATCTATAAGAATATAGAGGATGGGGGGAAGAAGGAAACCTTGCCTTGGGCCATGAGTGATTTTGAAGAAAGATTTTGGTCTATTGTTTACCAAAGGGGCCATCCAGGGGAAATGAATGAAAGAGGATACCCAAGATAGAAAGAATTCATTGAATCCAAATCTAGATAGCACGGCTAGAAGGAAACTGTGTCTAACTCTGTAAAATGTGTTGGTCATATCAATTTTTATGGCCATACCTTTCTCCCCTCTTATTTTAATTGAATGAATGGCTTCTTAAACCAGCAAAATATTGTCCACAAATTGTATTTTTTCCATAAATCCACCATGATTGGAAGATATGAGTGAGGGGAGGAAAGTTTTTAGTCTATTGGCTATGATTTTATATGAAACATTGCAAAGAGAAATGGGGTGGAATATAGTGAAGAAGGTGGGGTTAATCTCTTTAGGTATGAGGGAAAGGAAGGTGAATTGGTGTTTCCCCCAATTTTAGTTGAGCTTTGCACAAATTGGACCATTCTCGAGAGACCCTTTTTAATGATGGACCAACATTTTTTATAGAAATGGGATGAGAACTCGTCTAGAACATGCAATTTGTCAGGGTTCATTTCATTAATCACTCCCCATACTTCTTCTTATGAAATATATTTACATAGCTAAACATTGTCCTCAAGGTGGATTAAAGAGGAGATGTCATTTAACATGCTCTCGAAAGAGTCAAGGTCGACATTATGGACTTCCTTATATAGTTTTTCAAAATGCCTAAAGGAAACTTCCTTAATCTGATTAAAATTAGAAATGTCTTCCCCATTTTCATTTGTGATTTCAAAAACTTTATTTCTCCATAACCTTGCTTTAGCTTGTCGATGAAAAAAAATTGTGTTCATGTCTCCAACCTGTAGCCATAAACTTCTAGATTTAAGACTCAATTTTTCTTCTTCAAATTTAATAATTTTATGAAGGGATTGGGAGGTCTTTTTTCCTTCTTCCAATAGTTCTAAGGTTACTTGAACAGTTTCCCTTTTCCCCCATACCTCTTCCATTTTCTGTATTATGTCTAATTTTTCAGTCTTCGGTTTAATGGGATTTGATTTAGCCCAGAGCTTTAGGGCTTATTTGGTTGGCTTGATATTTTTTTCCCAGATTTCTATGGGAGTCCCGGAGATCCATTGGTTTCAATTGGAGGAGATAAGATCCAAGGAGGGATCAAGAAGCCAAAGAGGGTTGAAGTGGAAAGGAATGGGCTCGAAATTTTTTGGATCAGAGAGCAAAAGGGAAATAGGGCAATGATAAAAGTATGTCCAGGGGAGGATGGATGAAGAGGGGACGAGGGAGTCTTCTTGCAAGGATCTGCTAAGAAAAAATCTATCAAGTCTATTTGCAATATGGCCTCGTCTAGATATTTTGTTAGACCATGTGAATTTACCTTTGGAGGGTTTAATGTCTATCAAATCCATGTGTGATGTGAATTCTTCCATGAGCTCTTTGTTGGGGTCACAAACTAGATTACCCCCTGATTTTTCTTTGTTGTTTAGGGTGGTGTTGAAGTCTCTTGCTACTATGAGTTTTATATTTATGTTTATGTCTAGGAGGTTGATTAGGGAATTCCAGCACATCTTCTTCTCTTGCAGAGTATAGGGAATATAAACATTGTGAATAGAAAAAGAAATACCCGAAGGAAGATGATAAAAGTGTGTCAGCAACCAATGGGGAGAATATTTCCATCTTTCTAGTCTAAGAAAATGGGGATCCCAAATTATGCAAAGTCCCCCCTAAGCACCATGAGAGCTTACCACCTAGCCTTTTCTATTTTTTCAAATGAGATCCAAGTCTTGAAGGAAATTAGTATCCTTCTTTTTAGTTTTCTAGAGAAGGAGAAGATGAGGTTTTCTTATTTGACTACAATTCTGATTAAATCTAGTTTATTTTTATTCCCCAAACCCCTATAATTCGAGGAAATGACCTTAATTATTTGGAAGTGGATTTGGGAATTCCTCCTTTGGAGGAATTAGGACCACCTTGATTTTTTAGTATCCTTGTCTCTTTTTTTACCACTTCTTCCAAAAAAAAATTGTTTCCCAAGGTCTTTCTCCATATTTCTTGTCGCTTTTTTCTTTGAGAATTAGTATTTTGGTCGACTTTCTTCAGTTTAGGATTGGGGGTCAACTGACCAGACTCATCTTCTGAGGAGTCCAAAATAAATTCCCCCTCCCTGGGGGGGGACAGGCTCAGGATTTGGAGGGGGAGGAACTATAGAAGAGGCCTCCTATGAAAACGGGTTCACTTGTTCTACCACATAGAGTTATGGATCTGTTGGATTTTCTTATTTTGCTTCTAGATTTGAGAGTGCATCATATTTGTTCTTTGAGACTAGTGGATTAGAGATCTGGGGTTGGCTAGATGCAAAGAGTTTTGGACTAGAGGGAGTTCCCTGAGAAGGTTGGTTTTTTCCCTAATTCTACTGAGTTCATTTTTTCATGGCATGTATTTTACTCTTGGGTTGTTGCCATTGCTCATTAGGTTCTGTTGGCTTAGATCGTGGAACATGCTTTGGGAAATTTTTGGAAAAATTCCCATATTCATGGAAGGCCTTGCATTTGAATGGGAACTGCTCATAATCCACCTTCTGAAGGTATGTCCAGTTATCTAGATTTAGATTTATTGCTTCCAAAAGGCCCTTTTCTAGGTTGAATTCCACACATATCCTAGCATAGGCTTGGAGGCCCTCTTTTGGTTATGCTCGATCTATGAATTTTCCTAGGGTATTTCCAATGTTCCTAATGGTTTCTTCATTCCAACAATGGAGAGGGAGGTATGAAAATCTCACCCAAATAGGAACTGCTAAGGGAATGTCATTCTCAGGGCATAAATGTAATGTCCCCCACCTCTTAGAGAGGTGATGAGGAGACTCAGTGGCCTGGGCACCCCCACTAGGTCATAGTCTCACACTGAAGGGGGGAAAGTCAAGAAGTTAAAAGTTCTATTTTTAAGTTGACTTAAGAAAGGAAAAGGATAAA
>JZKD02S2085715.1:518540-534645 GCA_000966675.3 Picea glauca
GATTTCCTAACTACAAATGCATACTAATGCATACTAAGGAAACACACTTTTACCTAACGACATATTAGACCAAGTAGATCTTAACTAACTCCTAAGTGTCTAAATATCCTAACATTTGTGAGAGACATGGTTGAAGAAAAGAAGGTGCTGTTGATGAAGGTGGACACTTTGAATAATGTTGTATATCCATTAACAAAAACTGTGAGAACTGAGAATTTCTCTTGGTGTAGAGGATCTATGGGCATTGTTGCCCTAGATTGTTAACTATGTAATTGTTTATCACACAATCTGTACTTGCCCAAATCCCAAGGCAAGTAAGGGAGATTGGTGTAACAAACAGGATATCCTATCATTGTCACCTTAATAGGAAATCCCCACCTTTTAGGGATAGGCAGGGTCTACCCTAGGGGAGGCATCCCCGGTAACCTAAAGGGATGGAAAATTAGGGTTATGGTCAAGATATATTCCCCCCTCTCACTGGTTACCAAAGTCACTAAGTATGTGTCTAAAAGATGAGGTTAATGAAGTTCTTGATGTACCTTCCCGAAACAAGACAATATAGCATGCATATACAATAATTCCAAGTACAAATATGATAACAACACCTCAGTAGAAAATGGACAGTGAAAATAAGTACTAGCTGATATAAAATTGCAGCAGTTAATAAGTTTACAATGACAATTAATAAATTGTAACAACTGCAATAAAAGATCTTCGGAAATGCTTGAAAAGACAGTGAAAAGATAGCATTTACTAAGCAGAATGATAATCAAATGTCATAAGCAACTTCTCAAGTGTTTAGCTAACATTCAAAGTCAATTATGCAGAAAATTTGTTGCAGTTAGATGGTTGTAGAAAACATTTATAACAGGAGCAAGAAAGTTAGTGATCTAGGCTAAATAAGTGTTAGATTTAATTAGTAATAGCTTAAGAAAATAGTGTTTGAGTGTTTGATCAACCTTCCAACAAAAGAGAGACAAGATACTAGTGCCTTTAGGGATTATGGAGTCAATTATATCAGCACATTAACTTGGAGAGACAACAATGATTATACTTGTCTAAAAGATAACAAGGTGGAAGCTTGAGAAGTAGTACCTTAAGTTCTCAAGCACCAAGCCTCAAAGAGAAGGTTAAACTAGGGTGTAGGCACTTTTAGGCCCTAGTGATTTCTCCTATCCTTAGATTCTTGAAAAATATTTAATGCAATAAGAACTAGACAAAGCTTCTAAAGTGATAGCACTTTAGGGCTTAGAAGTTTGTCTAGACAAGATCTTCTTAAGCAAAACTAGCAAAATAAAGAGCAAGAAAGAAGCACCTTATGTTTCTTACTCCTAGGGTTTCAAGCAAGGAATTTCATAATATTACATATGAACAAGTAAACAGACCATTGACATTTATCATGAAATGAAAATTGCAGATTTACTTATTTCACGAATAATCAAGCACAAAAACCTAGATTTGCCAAAATTTCACCAAGAAATGATCCAAAATAGCCTCCAAGCAAGTGTGCCTTGGTAATTTCATCCAATAACCCATTTAGGGTGAACATTTCAGTCCACCCTCTTGTGATAGGTGTGTTGTGATGTAAAAATGAGAGCACTTTATGTTTATTTATACAAAATTTTGACCGTTAATTAATTTTGGGGTCAAAATAAGGTCGACTTGGCCAATTTACAATAAAAATCAATTTTAACATAATAAAAATTAATTAACATCTAAAGAAACCTCCACGGGTGACTTCATTCCCTTCTAGGGTGACGTTGAGGCCTAAAGGTGGAACATTGAGCCTAAATTGTAGGGTGCTTGGCCTCTAGAGGCCTCAGATGATGCCCACACATGCCACCGGCCTCATAAATCCCTCCAAAACAAAAACCCTAGATATGGATGACGTATAGGGTCATGATGGTGATGTCCAAGTCCCTCAAGGGCCAACATCCATGTGGAAGAGCAAGGTCCCCTGGTTCTAGGTCTGCTAGGGTGCCTCTGAAGGCAATGTCCTTCTTTTTCCCGGTGCAAATCTTCAATCTCTTCTTACCCCTGATTGGGGTTGCAGCATCCATATGTGGGATTTAAGCCCCCATGAAGGTATAAGCTAAGCATGTCCTCATGTGTACCTGTCCATCGGGCAAGGTCCTGCAGCAACAACAAATATTCCCTCCATGGATTCATAAGTCACATGGATCACAGCATGTAAATCACATCCAATAATTAAATTACCCAAACATGTGCATCAAACCCCCTTTAACCCAGAAAATTTCTCAAAGACGTTATGCAACTTGACAAGTTAGGTTTGCAGAAGGTCTCAGGGTGTCCTATTGGGCTAATCTCTCTTAATTTTTGGGTGTTTCCTGTTAAAATATGAAATATGTGTGCTCATTTTACCATTGACAATACCCTTGTCACCCAACCATAGGTCGAAGCCACCCTCCGAGCACCTTAACCTTGACAGAGAATCACTCCAGAAGCAAACCCTAGGCTAGATAGCCAAACAAAGGGTAGCACACCTTTCCCCAAGGATAGCACATCAACAAAGGCTGATCAAATGTTCCAAATCCTAGCCAAGAGATAGTCCAAGCCAAAACGTAACTGCTAGTTACAGCATATACACCAACAGCTCTCCTCCAAACCTACGCACAAGACTGCAACTACACTGAGCAGGTCTGGCTCTCTACAACTACTAAGATGTGTCAAATGAGAGACTGGTGCCCTGTATTTATAGTGTTTCTGGGAGACTTACTGGGGCCGACTTCTCCTTCTAGGTACCTGTCTGTTCAGTATATTATTATTATTTCTAGTTGAATTCTTCTCTTGGAGGCTAATAACCTAATATAAATTATCTTCTTGAGCTGACAAGTCTTCTAGGGTTATTAGCCAACTCGTTAGGGTTTCTTCTTGCTTTCTGGACTATTCTATTCTCGTCAGGATACATGTGGAGGTAAATACCTCCAGCAGCTACCATAATATCAACACTTCCTCCTAGATAGGGAGGTATTACAGGTAATGGTCTTGAGCACAAAACATACCATTCACCTGGTAGCATCAACATAGTTGTATAGACTAGATCATGACTAGATCATGAGCACCATCATCATCATCAGTGTCATTAGCTGCATCATCTCTCGAAACCATATTCTATATGAGTAATCAGACATGATGCTCACTCCACAGAGTGATACAAGAGCCATTCTTCTAGTCTAGAAGAGTAAGTGCTTTGAACCATTTTCCATCTGGAAAATTTATGTTCATCATTCATCTAGCTGATGATTATCTCCAATAAACTGATGATAGTCTTCAATACAATCAGAAAAAAATAGAACACAACTGTGTCTATCCATAGTAGTACATAACTATAATCCAGTGGTACACTACCACACCAAGTAACACACAAGTACTTGATCAGAAATATATAGTCACGAACAGTGGAACATATCCACCACAGTAGTATACATTTATTGTCATACAGTCTTCATAACAAACATCTGATAGCAACTTGCACAGAAACAATGTTATGATATAAACTGAATCATCTGGGCCAATATTTCACTCACATTTGTGAGATATGAAAGAATATCTTCCCTCGGTGTAGAACACCAACAATGGGCTATCTGCCCTATTCTTCTCAAACAAGGAAGAATGATTGTTTCTAATTTCTGAGCCTGGACCATTCCTCACCCTGGGCCATTCCTCCTACACTAATCAAAGTGCACCCTAGAGAGAATGTATAAACCCTAAGGAATGCATGTCCTTGATTGTTGAGCCTAGACCATTCCCCACCCTAGGCCATTCCTCCTACACTAATCAAAGTGCACCCTGGAGAGAATGTATAAACCCTAAGGATGACTGTCTGGACCATTTCCTTTGTTAACCACAAGAGGAAAAGATTGTCCTGTATCAACCTCCAAAACAGACCATTCCTCATGTTAACCACAATGAGAAATCATTGTCCGGTGAGGCAGGTCGGTCTTCTTGAGTAACCCTCAAGAAGAGAGACTGCCCTAGACCACTCCCCATGTTAACCAAAATGGGAAGTTGTTGTCTATGATACATCAGCAATATGGACCATTTCCCATGTTAACCACAATGGGAAATCATTGTCCGTCAGAAAACTCAATCCACTTTCCGAACAAGAAAGCATCTATCCAAGATGGACTATTTTTCAATATTGAAAATGAATGTCTTCAATAATATTTTTAGTGCTCCCTCCCAACCTGGGAGTCATCTCTTCCTTTTTCAATAAGGAAGTTGTTTCCAGCTTGAGTATGCAACCTCTTTCATCTTGGATAGAAGCTTTACCAAAATGTCTGCTTATCTGCTCATTTGTGGAGATATGTATTGGAGAACCACTTTCTCCTTTCTGGACTTCATCACAGATAATGTAATGCTTGATTTCAAATGTAATTTAGTCTAGAACATTATGAAGGCTTTATGTAGCTCTGAACAATAGAGTATATCATTGTTGGAAAACTAGAACATATCCATGTGGCACTTCTTCTGTTATCATGAGATCTGATCTATTGAGTAATCATCTTGATGTTATAGGAAATCTTCACCACGCTTATGCTGTGCACTGGAGGTTCTTCACCAAGTTATCTTCTCTTATCTGCATACAAGGGTCTCTTTCTGGTATGCCTCAAAGTCTTGAGATTGCTTTTTCATACGCTCTTTATTCAATTTCTATGGAGAGTATTCTTTGCATTCATCTGATGTAGAACTCCAACTTATGGATGTTGTGGATTATATAATGACTCATGTAGAGATAAGTCTAGTTTACTGGAACAAATAATCATCATAGTCTTCTCCCTCCATCTGGGAGAACCTCTAGTTCTAGATCTTGCAATGCTTTCATTCATAAGTCTTTCATACATTGTTCTTCATCACGACTTCCAGTTCCTCTGCTTGATTGCTTTTATTGAGTTTATATCAGCCTGACAATATTGTGATTCTTGATACAATGATTGGTTGTTATGGATTCTCTTTCTTTCTTTGAATCTTCATGTTCTTCCTTGTGTTTAGCTCTTGGGTCCATGGAGTAGTTTCCATGCCCTAAAGATTCTAATTTTCTTTCTTTCATCACAAGATCACGGATGTGGATGGACAACCAGGGATACTTTAAGGCTTCTCTTCGAAGAAGACTTCTTCTGAGGTTGAATTGGATATGTATTGTATTTTCATGGCTTCTATCATGGATATATACTTCATCATCTTCTATGGATCACAGGATTAGCTCCCTCCTTATCCTTGCTTCATGTATGAGTGTATATAATCGGCTCCCTCTGTCTAACAGAGTCCACACTTCCATCTGCATCCTTATTGTATTCTGCAATATATAATTGTCTCTCTTGTCTAACAGATTCCACGCTTTCGTCTTGTTATCTTCTACAAAACATCATAAGTCTTTTTCCAATTTCCTCTTGATTGTTGACTTCTTTCTATCTTTGCTTCTTCTAAGTCTCTTGACTTTATCTTGCAATAGCTTCCAAATGATTTGTATTTCATCCTTTCATGTGTATTATCTAATGATATCCATTCTTATCTTGTTGTTCTTCCATAGGTACAGTTCTTCTTGGAATACATTATCTTTCAAGGGATAGATATACAAGATATGTATAGAGACGATACAAACGAGATATGTACAAGAAATAAGGAGAGTTTTGTTACCTTTAGAAGAAGAAGTCTCTTCCATCCTGCTTAGTCTTCTTTGTAGGTTCCTTTTCTTCGACAATTGATGCTTCATGTTTCTCCTTCCTTTTATTTAGCTGGGGACAATGATTCTTGTAGTGACCATACTTTCGACAGTTGAAGCATTGTACTTCTGAAATGTCTTTCTCTTGATTTGTCTTCCTCCTTGAACCAAACTTCCTTTTGTTCCTGAAGTTCTTGAATCTTGTTGTGAAGGCTTGATCATCGTACTTATTTTGGGGTTTTTCTTTTGCACTGATCCTTGATTCTTCTTGGGCATAGCAAGTCCGAAGTTCTTCAAATTCCAGATACTCCTTTCTTGTGTTCATGCTTGCAGCAAATGCATCCCATGTCTTGGGAAGACCATTGAGTACTATGTTTACCAACTCCTTTTCTGAGATGATCTCTTCAATAGCTTGTAGTTGATCTCTTAACTAAGAAATTCTCACAAAATATGATGTTATGTTGTCATCATCATTCATCTTCATGTCACAGAGCTCATTCTTCAAACTCATTACTTGTCCAATGTTTCTGAATGAGAAGAGTCTTGTTAGGGCATCGTACATATTCTTCGATTAGTCAAGATGAGAGATGTAGGGTATCAAGTGGTCTTTTATGGAATCCATTATGATACTCATGGCATTGATGTCACTATCTTTGAACTTCTCCATAGCTACAACGTTCTGCGGTTCCTTCTCTTTTCCTTCTTCAAACTCTGGCTTCATGAACTTTCCTTTCATGACATCCACCACTTTATTCTTGGCAAGGATGAGGTCAATCCTTGTCTTCCACGCTCTGAAGTTAGAGGCTCCATCTAGCTTGTTCTCTGACTTCATAGAATAAGTCATGGTTGTTTTGACTTGGTCAAACCCTAGATTTGACCACAAACACAAACTTGATGTCTTGGCTTGCTGAGAATATCAGGAGATGTGTTGGGCTAGAGTGCACTAATCTATCCGAAGATTAGTTCAATCCATTCACTTAAGGTGCCTCAAGAGAGGATTAGGGTTTCTGCAACTGCTCCTGCTAGTAACTCTAGTGGCAGTGTCTTGGAAGTTGCTTCTGCTAGTAACCCTAGCGGTAGTTCCTCAACAAGATCAATATCCTAGTGGCTATGTTTCCTTCCAGTGTTTAGACTGAATGAAGGAGGTGTGGGCCCATAACCTATTAGAATATGAAATATGTGTGCTTGTTTTACCATTGACAATACCCTTGTCACCCAACCATAGGTCGAAGCCACCCTCCAAGCACCTTAACCTTGACAGAGAATCACTCCAGAAGCAAACCCTAGGATAGATAGCCAATTAAAGGGTAGCGCACATTTCCCCAAGGATAGTGCATCAACAAAGGTTGATCAGATGTTCCAAACCCTAGCCAAGAGATAGTCCAAGATAAAACGTAACTGCTAGCTGCAGCAACTACACCAACAGCTCTCCTCCAAACCTGTGCACAAGACTACAACTGCACTGCGCAGAACTAGGTCTCTGCAACTGCTGAGATGTGTCAGATGAGAGACTGGCACCTTGTATTTATAATGTTTATGGCAGACTTACTGGGGTCGAATTCTCCTTCTGGGTACCTATCTGTTCAGTATATTATTATTATTTATGTTTGACTTCTTCTCTTGGAGGCTAATAACCTAATATAAATTATCTTCTTGAGCCGAAAAGTATTTTAGGGTTATTATCCAACTCGTTAGGGTTTCTTCTTGCTTTCTGGAGTATTCTATTCTCATCAGGTTTACACGTGGAGGTAAATACCTCCCGCAGCTACCATAATATCAGCATTCCCTAGGTGGGATCTAATCCAAGTCATGTAAGTGTATGAGGTGGCATAGGGTAAGTATTTGGGCATGGGGTGAATGTAATAACAGGTAAATGTAAAGTCTTACCTATGGGTGCCTTTGAAGAGGGTGAGTTGCACCTTGTCATAAATGTAATTGTTTCTTCATTGCCTTTTATTCTTAGCTTTATTTCTTTTGATCTTTTGTTTTTGTGCTTCAAGGGAATAGTTGAGGGCTATTGTCCTAGCTTGATGACGAGAGGTGACAGTGTTATCCACAAAAAATTCACGGAAATGAGAAGGTTGGCTCGTGATGAGACCCCCTTTCTCTTGGTTATGCCACCAAGAGCCACTACCCTTGTTTGGTGACCAAATAGGTGGTAGTGTCATACCGCTACATGCCCATGGTCATAATAGGTTGGCTCATGATGAGACCTCCTATCCATCAACTAGTACCTTGTGTGTTTATGTATCTTATGCGTCCCATTTTCTTACTAAGAATATTTTCATAGCTTTCTTGGAGATCCCTAAGTGAAGCATCTCAAAGGTTTCAACATTGGCTTTTAACTCTTGCCAGTTAATTGTACCCTCTAAGCCTTTAGCCCCTTTTCCCACAAGGTAAGGTACAACCCTTCCTAGCATAGCCAATCCCAATGCCCAAACAAGGATAGGGGGGATGGAAGGAATAAGGATGGAAAGTGGTAAGTATAGAGGGAACGGACAATGAATTTTCACAGACCCACCCAGTAGCAACCCATCCTAAAGGGAAACCAACTTACTAGGGCATTGTGTTACCCTTCCAAATATAAATGAGGAAAAGAGAATAATTTCCACGCAAACATCATGAAATGAAGAAGGATTCAATACAACATATTCAAGTACTTCAAAAATCAGAGTGATACATACCATGATACCCAGACTCATTACCTCATGGAGCAAGACCCATCTCTACTTCAAGACCAAGCTGGTGGGATGGATATTGTTGGTGGTAATGAATGGACTGCACTGAAGAAAAGAGGGGCCCTCTGGGGCCATTCTCAAGTTGTCTAGCTCTCGATACTCCATTTCTAGAACCTATGGGCCTTGAGAAGTGATCTTCTTAGTTATCCCTACGCTAGGGGATAACAGTAACCTTGTAACCCCATGTATGCAAAGAAAACAACAAGTGGGAGAATGTATGCATGTCCAAACCTATTGTTTGTGTTATGTCAGGAATGTGGTGGGTTCATAGGGGGATCCCCCTTGTGTGGGGATTCAAGGGAAGCACCCCCAAAAAAAAATTAAAAAATAAATAAAAATTGGCAATTTTTGCATCCATTTTTGGTGATTTTTGCATCTGTATTTAGTGAAAATAAATAGAATGAGAGAAAAAGGTATCATTGAATAAAGGGTCAAAAGTCAAATTAAAAATTAAAAGGAGATTTAAATTAGTCAATTAACCTTTAAGATTGGAAATTAGTTGTTATGAAAAATAATATAATTGAATTGAACGAGTAAAGATGAGTCAATAAAAATAATTAAAACGAATGAGTAAACATGAGTCAATAATAATAATAAGAGAAAAAATAACTTAAGAAAAAAGAGGTTAGGAGGATAGGGTTTAGACAAGGCTATCTAGAGAAAAGGACTAAGAATTATTCTTCAAAACCAAAGATATGCAAATAACTTAGGTTTCTTGCTCGAGGCAATGAATAATAGGCTTCCAAGGATGGTAGATTTTATATCCATCTTCACGATTAAAATTATTTGGGTGTTTTTCGATTTAAAGAGCCTCCCAAATGATGCATGAGGTTTAGTAGGGTGATGAGGCAATAATTTTTGTTTGGTCGAAGCAAATGAGGTGTTTAGATTTATGGGAGTGCTCAGCAATAGCATATTTGGAGATGTGATTGTGGGTTGTGTCAATGATATGATCTTTAAGATGGGATTTAAATTATTTGTCAGTTTTTCCAATGTATGATTTTCCACAAGAGTAGGGAAATCAGTAAAATCATGGGCCAAGCATGAATTTACCAAATTCCCTACTCCTGTGGAAAATCATATATTGGCCAAACTCACAAATCATTTAAATCCCGTCTCAAAGAGCATATCGTTGACACAAACCACAATCGCATATCCAAATATGTTATTGTTGAGCACTCCCATAAATATAAACACCTCATTTTCTTCAACCAAACAAAATTTCTTGCCTCATCACCCTACTACACCTCACGTATCTTTCGGGAGGCTCTTGAAATCGAAAAAAAAAATAGATAATTTTAATCGTGAAGATGGATATAAACACAACCATTCTTGGAAGCCTATTATTCATCGCCTTGAACAAGAAACCTAATCTGTTTGCATATCTCTGGTTTTGAAGAATAATTCTTAGTCATTTTCTCTCTCTAGACTTGTTTAAACCCTATTGTTAAGCGGAAATATTGTCGTTTAATTTTGTTGTAGTACTTGCCCAACTATTTAATTTGTCAATCTGAGGTTCATATGTTTACGAAGAACACACACTATATATGCAGGACTGAAGTAGAAGTAATCTAATCTAAATTGTTGAAATGAAATTAATCTAGGAAAGCATTGAAAGACTAACTAGGAAAGCAGGAAATTAATCTAGGAAAGCAATACAACATGTGAAGAGTTGAATGACAAAAGACATATCTGAGCTCACACAATAATGCTATCTCAAATTACATTACAAGAATCAAATGACAAATCATGAAAGCATGACAATGAAAGAATCAAAGCTAAGAATCCCCTTCTCCTAATTACAAGACTAAATTATGAATTACATGCCTCCTTCATGAAGAAAGAACACTCTCTTATATACATGAAAGTCTTGAAGATAAGATGAGAGTGTCATAATTACAGATCCGCTATTCTCTCAACCACTCTCAACTACTTTCCCATTATTACAAGATATGATCCCTTCAAATCCTCCACACATCTCTCACATATCTTAGATAAGATATGCCAACCAAATCTTCCATGATCTTCTCCTTGAGCTTAACTTCAAATCTTTTTCAAATCTTCAAAGTTTTAAGATGTAATTCGAATTTGAGGATAGGTGGTGAATTTTGACTTTGTTGAAATCTTCAAATATGCCTGCACACATCATCAAACTCATCCAACCTTGATATATAATGAAAATATGTTAATTTTCTAATATTTAATCACAAATTCACTTATAATACTAAAATGAATAAAGTGGAAAATAATAATGTGAAACCCAAATGTATTTATAAAAATGGTATGATGGAAGGTTAATGGGACGATGAAATGTAAGGAATAGTGAAGGGAAAGGTGGATGAAAATGCGACATTTCTGAGTCCTAACACTTATCCTCCTAATCTCTTTTTTCTTTATGTGTTTTTTCCCTTATTATTATTATTAACAAATATTTACTCATTCATTTTAATTATTTTTATTGAATCATCTTTACTCATTCAATTTAATTATATTATTTTTCATAATGGATAATTTACCATCTTAATGGTTAATTGACTAATTTAAATCCCTTTTCATTTTTTTTCAATTTGACTTTCATCCCTTTCTTCAATGGTACCTTTTTCTACATTTTTCTCTCATCTTATTTATTTTCTCTTCTTGGCACTTGTTTCCCATTCTTAAGCTTCTTTTGTCTCTAACGATGGGTGGAGTGTCCACTCAAAACGTTGGACATTCAAAATTTCTTACACATTTTAAATCCAGAAAGCTCAAGCAAAAATAAAGCATTTAATAATCCCTTAAGAATATTATATCAAAGTAAGAGTTAAAAATGAAATACATTAATATGAATATGATCATGACACTAAGGATGAATATAATTGTAAATGTTTATGTCAAGAATACAAAATTTGTATTTACTAAAAATATGCTAAGTTGTTGAAAACAAGATTCCTTTTAGCTCAAGACACATGGACGTTGTGTTCATGTCAGATTTCTTATATACTCTATTGTTTTCAGAGTTCAAATCCAGTTTCTTATGGTATATTAGTCACATTTTTCTCAATTATGAATGTTAAGAGAGGCAACTCTAGCTATATATTTTAATAACCGTATCGTAATTTTGTCGTGTATCTTTGTATCTCTTTTCTCTTCATCAAGGAATAAAGAAGTTTTACTTTCTAAGCAAGAAAAAGACCACTCTTGAGGCCTTAGAGTAGGGTCAACCCTTCTTAAGGTTACAACATGGTTATTATGTGCTTCAACATTACGGTGTTGGGTGCTCCCCATAAAAAAAGCCTTAGGTAGGATAGTGCATGTTTACAATCTTGAGGCATTGTTGATTCAAGAGACCATGGTTGAAGGGGATAGGGTGATCAAATTTATGTGTTCCATTATAAAAGGTTGGACTTTTATTTCTTTGGATGTTGCAAGTAGGTCTAGGGGATTGGTTATTATATGAAATCAATAAATGATGCTCTATCACTTAGATCTTATTGATTCAAGGATAAGGACATACCTACAATGTATGAAATTGGAAAGTATTTTATCTGTTGTAAATTTATATGGTTGTTGTAATAATAGAGAGGAGTTTTGGATTCTTTCTTTAATATTAAGTTTCTAAATGGGGGAAATTTCATTCTAGGAGGGGATCTAAATTTTGTGCTTATGAATAAGGAGGTATGGGGGCATGCTAGAAGAATGGACCACCTATATGCCTTTTTGTTAAGATAATTGGAGGATGTTCACCTCTATGACCCTTATCCAATTGAAACAATCCCCACCACGAGGATCTTTCACTAAGGGTTATATTGCGTTGCAAAAATATTATAATAATTATGTCTTTGAAGATGTAATTGAGAGAGATGAAAAATTAATGTCTTGAATAGGTTTAGGGGGAGTGTTTGACCATGTTCTGATATTTTTTCAAATTGATAAGGATGATGAATTTTAGTATTTTCATGCATTAATCCAGTAACATTAAAATCTAAAATCTAAAGTAAAACTAAAATGAAAGATGATAATAAAATAACACTCCATCCATGCGATGAACACAAGATGTACCCTAGGAATACCCAATTAAGGAAAAACCTAGCTAGAAGGTGAGGCCTATGCTTTGCTATTTTATCTAAGTTATGAAATGCAAATACAAAGAAAGGTACACTCACTATGGATTTTTCATGGACATTGTGGCCAATATGGCTATTATAGGATCTTCTACTTCCTCTCTTATACTTCAATATCCCACTCCTAGATGTTTTTCTCATCTATGGAATGATAAAAAATACAATAACAATGGAAAACCTATTGAACACACTGACCACACTGAGAGGGGGGAGGTGAATCAGTGTAGGGATATTTTTACTCCTTTACAAAACACCTTAGTTATAAATCACCATTTACTCATCATTCATTACTTTTATTTATACCAAGTTGTATGTAAACATATCTCAGCAACAAACATCATCAATAACCATCACCACAAGAAACACAAGGAACACAAGATATATGTATAAGTTTCTTTTATATTATTGGCTACAATCCTTAGGGGTTTTTCAGCAACAACTGAATAGAGAAACAACTCCACAAGAGAACCAACTCTCAACGCAAGACTCAGCCCGCAAATCTCAGCACCAACTGAGAATAGGAATTAATCCTCAAGTACAAGAATCACCTTGTAAACAGATACCAATATGTCAACAAGTATGCGACCTATTTATATTACAGATCGTGTATGTACGTTCCCTAGCCCACTGTCACCTGCGTACACCTTCAAAAACTAGGGTTTCTGAAAATTCACATTTTCTTCCCTTCAAATTCTTTCTACCTCTGTCGCATCCACTTGTGACATGTTACTGCAAAATTCTTGTCACTACCCAATATGTTCCATAGCCAAAACACAACCATATCCAATAATATCCAACAACCTATGCATTCTTCTCAACCATACACCATCATAGATCATGGATATCTCTCAATCGAAATAGAACTGAACTACTCAACCAACCAGCTACCATATTCAGACATCAATACAACCATACAAATAATGCCTCAAGCATTCACCATACCATGAGAAAATATAAGCATGAAGACAACATATAATCATACCATATATTTTGTAGTAGATCTGAACCAGTAGACCATTGTTTTGGGAACTTGCTTCAGACTTCAAGAACCTGGCACCAACACTTTCTCAAGCTATTATGGATTTTCCCTCATGTACACACCCTATTATACTGCCATCTCGCGTATGTACACACCCTATTATAATGTTATCCCGCATTTGTGCGCACTCTATTATATTGTTAGCCCACATACATCTCAGAAACTAGGGTTTTTCAATATTTTTTAAACTCCAAAACTCTCTTTGTCAACCCTTCATGCTTACAAAACTTATGATGTGTCCATGAGTACATGCAATGAATCTTTCACCAAGAATAGATCTCCAATGTGCTCAAGAGATTCATTCATAAGAGACCCTTTCTCTCTTATGTATACTTCTCCAAGTATCTTCCTTGTATAACCAACTCTAACCAACTTCCTTTTTTGGGGGCTAACCCACTTCTAACCACTTGTCCACTTCTAACCCACTTTGCTACAAATAGTAAATTCTCTACTTCTAGTTGCAACTAAATTATTTTTAATTGTTTTCTTGTTGCAACCACTTAACCCGTGATTAACCACTTTGACTAGACAACTTTCTTCTAGGAGTTTCTAGAATATTTTGACTTCTTTAACCTTCTAGGGGATTCTAGACAACACATGAGGGTTCTCCAACTTCACAAGGCCATAACTCTCTAACCGTGAGGATTTAGGAGGCATTCCACATATTACCGAAAATGGCATGACTAGCACTATCCATCTAGAATAGACTCACTTACAAATTCATTGATATTCATTACAATATTCCATAATCAATCCTTGGTTTCCTTAACCACACATCTAGGATGACTCAACCACTTAACCATTTGGACTTCACAAAGCATCTTCCTGTGAGGGCTTTCACCATAAGGGGACCACTTTGGATTTCATCCATTTGGTACTTCCTATCATCCATGACTTGACATCAATGATACAACTTCTTCCTATCAACCAACACATCATTTTTACACCACTTGACATCAATCCTTTGACATCAATTGCATCTATGACAACATAGGCCATCAATCAATACATCAATGTTACTATGACAAGACATAAACTCTTTGACATCAATGACAACATAATGCAACAATATCCCCCTTTGGCATTGATGGAAATACCAACATTGATGTCAACACCAATCATTGATGGCAACATGTAGACATGGCAATGCTCTTCATCAATAGTCATATCAATCACATCAATGTGACTATCTCTCCCCCTTTGACATCAATGGCAAGGGGAATTTCTCTCCCTTGGGATGCTTCCCCTACATGAACTCTCCTTGGGGTTTCTCCCCCTTTCTACATGCCTTTGAGCTTCCTCTGAATAATCTCTCCCTTTTTGAACAAGGGATATCACTCTTATGCAATGTTGAAGACATATCGCTCATGCTCCCTCTATGACCATTGCTTCCCCTAGAAACATGCTTATGTGCTCTTTATCCAAGCATATAACTCTTTATCATGAATCTGATGAATCTATCCTCCTAGAATCATGCTACTACAACCAATCAATGGAAGAGGAGTAACTCCCCATGTGGGTATGTCTCCCCCTGTATTCTATGTAATATTAACAAAATGCTACCAATGTAATTTGCTTCTGCTACAGATGCTACTGCTCAACTGGAACATAGATCAACTTCTCAAGAATGATCTACTCTTCCTATGGCGTTCCTTGGACATGTCCATACATCAATCATCCAAACTTGTGCCATACCATACATCAAGTATATGTCAATCATACATATTATCTCATGCCTCAATCATGAAGCAAAAGATATGTTAAAAATGAATCATGAACAAAGCATCAACCATGTTCACCATGTGCCATACCATGTGCCAACCATGCACATAAATCATGTATATCAACACCATAAAATATCATCAACGAAGTGTGTCAACCACATTCCAAGAACATGTGTCAACTATGTGTTAAGCATGTCTCAATATCACCAGAAAATTGTTAAATTTTAAGTTATTATTAGGTTACTTTTCAATTTACTAGATAACCATAGCATAGATAGTATCACTGAGAGAAAAACAATCACAAGATACACAAAATTTATCCTGGGAAACCCTCATGGGGAAGAAAACCCAGCAAAACTTTTTTAATATAGATAGCCAATATAATGCCAATACAATAAACCAAACACTAGAGAATATCCTCTCCCAAGTAATGCCCCTCTCTCTCTTCCTTATTCTCCAACTATAGCTACCAAACTTGCACTTTGGATGATCAAATGAGTGAGTGAACAAATGAGTGGTTGGCTTCCTTTATTTATACAAACTGGCAAGTGTTGAAAGGAGGTGTCTCTTCACTGGCAGGGCCGACTTGTCTTTTTGGGTGGTTAGAACCACTTTAATTTGCCTGGGGGCTGACTTCTTAATTTGCATATTACAATTTTAGTTTGACCAATCTTGATCCAGGTGGATATCGATGGCCACCCACCTTTTCCAAATGGCTCAAAACAATTTTCTGGCCATTTTGGCAATTTACTATTTTTAGCAGGTTTTAACTTTCGAGGCCATTTTGAGGGTCCAAATGAAGGTTTTTCGAGATCGAG
>JZKD02S2085715.1:534695-553392 GCA_000966675.3 Picea glauca
AGCCATCACATCTCTTCTAAGAGATAAGCTACCACCATTCTAGCGAGTCTTTCACTCTGTATTTTTACAGTCTTTGTACATTTCTTTCATTAATAGAAATCATGTATTACTGTATCTCTATGTTTATGGTTGCATCTCTGGTATATTTATGTTATATTATTGGATATACATGATATCTCTGTGCATTTCTCTATTATATCTCTGCTCTAATTTCGTGTTGAAAATGATCCAGATCAAATCTGCAAAAGGGGATTTGGTCAATTTCAATGCCCGACATGATAAATCCACAAAAGGGGATCGATCTGATGAATTATAAATATATATTATCTTTTACTTTATCCACAAAATGGGATAAGAATATTCTTTGCAGTTACACAATATTTTAACACTCCCTCTTAACAAGAAGGATATTATTTATCTTTTGACAGGTCACTGGATGTCATCATCAACTAAACAATAGAATCAACTGGATAACATCATCAAATGGGTAACATCATCCACTAGATAACATCATCAACTGGGAAACATCATCAACTGGGTAACATCATCAACATCATCAACTGGGTAACAGGAGGCATCAATATAATCCACTTGGTCATCTAGCATCATTATCACTGACTTTCATATCTATAAATCATCGAAAGTTTTGTTCTATTTATCTTCGCACAAAAGATACTCTTTCTTTATTTCATCTTCACACAGAAGATTCCCTTTCTTATCTTCACACAGAAGATATCTTATCTTCACATAGAAGATATTCTATGAGTTGTGTCATTCCTTTTATGTTCTCCCTTCTCTTGTAGTCGTCTATCTCACCCATCCACTGGGGAGGACTACTACCATAGCTTCACTCCTAGTCATCCCACATGAACTAGAGAAGCTAAGATGCTATCCTGGGCAAGACTAGACTCCCTTTACATGATCCACGCAGGATCACGACACAAACCTCAAGATCCAACTAACCATTCCACATGGTCAAGTTTTGTGTTCCAGTCTACTCAATCATTGGCCAGAGGAGAGTATATGACCTCTGCCCCTTGGAGAAACATCCACACTCCTCTCTACGAGGGTGGTCACACCCCTCTCTATGAGGGTATTCTAGCATGTCCCTAGAGTATCCAAAACTCAACACTTGGACAGAGGCCAACCTTGGAAAAAATTTCATTCCTCTTCTCTAAGAAGGTCTCTTCCTTCTCTACGAAGGTCTCTTCCTTCTCTACGAAGGTCTCTTCCTTCTCTACGAAGGTCTCTTCCTTATCTACGAAGTTCTACTTATGGGATTTCTCATTCCTTCTATTGTGGTCCAAAATATTTTCATGGTATAATACCATGCTACCCATCTGTTGGGAACCATCCATATACTGGATAACTTTCATCTTGATCAAAATATCTGGGCACCATCCATCTGCTTTCTCAACTACACCAAATCACGATCCTCCATTTCGAACTCGGATACATAGCTCCCTCTTGCACCAAACTAAGAGCTTCTAATCATCATCCTTGAAGTGTTCTTCTGTAATATCATGGGTGCCTTCTTGAGTTCGAACATTTATTTCTTTTTGACTTCATACTGGATCAGCATGCTCCCTCTACATCTATAAGAACGGTACTGGAGCAACATATAGCTACCTACATCTCATCAACTATATCTGAGTATCCATATTTCTCTTCATCTTAAACATTTTTCTTCTGCATATTTAGGAGCTTCCTTCTCCTATATAAATATTGGATAATGGTTGGTCTTTACTGACTGTCACCATATCATAAGTTCTTCTCAAGTTGTCTAACTTTTGCAAGTCAAGGCATAACTTCTTTCTTTCGAGACCTGTAAACTTACTTACAGTATGCTTTCTGAGATATGTCACTTAGCCAATCAGTTAGTAACAATAAGAAGTAATCAAATAAAACTATATCATGATTTCTATCAGAGTAGTACACATATTTCTTAAGCAAAACTTGTTCAACCATGTACACATCTGAAACCCTAATCATGAATAAGACTTTTGAACTCTTTTTTCACTCTAGCTATGAAATTACCAAATTTTCCCTTACTATCATAGATAAACACATACCTTTGTAACTCTCATGAGTGATCATACCTGAAATAAATATGTTGTCTCTTTCTTTATCCTCTTCTTTGATACTTCCTTCTTAAATATGCATAGACACTAAAATAAAACGAGGTTGATTAACATTCTCACAAAAATATAACTTGTAATGATAAAGTATTAAAGTAAACAAGATACTAAAAATAAACATGAATACTTATCTTTTGTTTTTGTGTGGGGAGGCTCCATGGACTCCACCATTTGCTATATTTCTTCAGATCAACTATCTTCAACTTAAAGTACATGATCCTCAATTTCTACTAAAGCTTTCTTTGAGGGAGGATATTCATCTTCCTTTTTCACGTGTGCTTGATGCTTTCTTTTCCCTTTTCCTTGAGGACAGTCATAGGAAACATGTCCCAAATTTTGACAGTTGTAGCATCTGATCTTTGAAACATCTTTCTTCTTATCTAGAACTCTTGTGGAGTTAGCTTCTAGTTGTTTTTTTGAGTTGTGATATTCTGGAGAAATATTCTTGAACCGTTTCTCCTTTCTGCATCCTTGTATTCTTGAGTTGAGTTCTTATATTCATCTTCTTATTGATGTTACTTCCTTCATATAATTGGGTTAGGGCATCAAACATTTATTTTGGAGTCTTCTTTGAGGCCACTTGAGGAATCAAGTGATATTTGATATAATCTACAATGATTCTTTTGGCCCTAATTGTGTCTTTTTGTTGTTTTGCTTTAGCTAAAGCACTAGCGAGTTCTGGTACATTCTCTTTAATGAATATTGCTAGGTCATTCTCTTCAAGAATGGGTACAATCCTATACTTCCAGGCATGGAATTTTTCCACACCTTCTAGCTCATCAACAAGCTTAGTGCTTGCAGACATCTTTTACATGGAGCTAGGAAAATGACCAAAAAATGAAAATGCTCAGACTTGAATTTTGAACTTACCAAGAGGTGCACTTGGCTGAGGCGAGTAGCATGGTGTGGTTAGATTTCAGAAAATCCAATTTTTTCCCCTTCACACTTGACCAGCAGATTTTTGGACTGGTGCTTCTCATTTTTTGGTACTTCTGGTTTCCTGGTACTTCTAGTTTTCCGGTACTTCTAGTTTCTTGTTACTTCTAGTTTTCTGGTACTTTTGGTACTATTGAAAACTAGGGTTTCACTTTCTAGGAGTTCTATCCACTGAAAAGGTGCACTGAAGGTTCCAATGAGTTCCTTAGGCAAGGGTGCACTTTTCTAGATGATCTTTGGGTTGAAATTCCTCTTTAATAAAAAGCCCTAATTTTCTTGTACGACAACGGTGACGTTTTGCTTTTTCCTATGAAATATGCTCTCTTCAGATTAGCTCTGATACCATGTTAAATTTTAAGCTATTATTAGGTTACTTTTCAATTTACTAGATAACCATGGCATAGATAGGATCATTAAGAGAAACACAATCACAATATACACAACATTTATTCTGGGAAACCCTCATGGGGAAGAAAACCCAGCAAAACTTTTGTAATATAGATAGCCAATACAATGCTAAGACAATAAACCAAATAATAGAGAATATCCTCTCCCAAGTAATGCGCCTCTCTCTCTTCCTTCTTCTCCAACTGCAGCTACCAAACTTTTGCTCTGGATGATCGAATGAGTGAGTGAACAAATGAGTGGTTGGCTTCCTTTATTTATACAAATTGGCAAGTGTTGAAAGGAGGTGTCTCTTCACTGGCAGGGCCGACTTGTCTTTCTGGGTGGTTAGAACCACATTAATTTGTCTGGGGGGAGACTTCTTAATTTTCATATTACAATTAGGGTTTGACCAATCCACAAAATGGGATTTGTTCAATTGCAATGCCCGACATGATCAATACACAAAAGGAGATTGATCTTATGAATAATAAATATATTTTATCTTTTACTTTATCCACAAAAGGGGATAAGAATATTCTTTGCAGTTACACAATATTTTAACACAAATGCCTCTAGCAATCCTCAATCACGTGTCAAACCATGCATCGAACCATGAACCATAGCATCACCAAGATGTGTCTCATCATGTACTAACATCACCAAGTATGTACCATGACCTCATCAATATATGCATCCAATCCATGTACCAAACATGTTCCAACATCCATAAGCTATGTACCTCAGCCATGTGCCATATCACTCATGATATGCTTTTATCATAAACCAAGTGTCACAAACCATGTGTCAAGAAATGGATCTCAACCATTAAGCATCAATCATTGTATCAACCAAGCACCACAACAAGTGTCTCAACTATCCCATACATCATGAACCAAAGAATATGATAAACAAGTAATACCAATGATGTACTTTAACCAAGTACTATCACCCACAATCATATACCATCTATAAGTGCATCAACCATGCACTGAACATGTATCACCACCAGTACCAAGCAAGTGCATCACCCATGCACTAAACCTCAATAAGATGTACCACAATCAAGATATATTTATACATATGTCACGTCAATCTATGGGCCAATGATACAAATAGAAAGTGCCTCAAATAATGTATCAAATCTGTAGCAATCATGCATCACGTTATAATTCATCAATCATGCACAACATCGCCACCTCATCAACTCATCAACTACATGTCCCAATATGTAGCTCAACCACATGATGAATGCATGCACCAAGACATACAACAAATATGCCTCTAACAATACATCATAAGATATATAAATGGAGCTCACATATGTTCCATCCATGTAATACAATAGATCTTCCTCAAGACAACAAGTATAATGCAGCAATAGCACCTCTAGACAAGTGCCAAGAGCATGCCTCAATGGATCAATGATATATCTCTAGCTAACATGAATTGTCCCATAAACAACATGTCATATCATCATTGTCATAACCAGCCATGTTCATCAATACAAAATGCTTCAATCCACACTCTAGGGTTAGTACCATGCATCCAAGATAGACATCAAGCAAATGCTTCAACACTCAACCACACATACATAAAACACATATGACATCATATAATCAATAAAACATACAACAAACCATGTCACACCCTGTAAAATAGATTTATACCATCAAACCATGTTGCAACTCTTCTTCATAACCTTCTTTTCAATGTTTTTACCACATATATGTGGTGTGTTCCATATACAATTCGTGTATGTACACGACCTTGTTAAAGGTTAGCCAGCGTATGTACATTACTTCTCCCACGGGAGCTCACGCATGTTTCAGAAAAAGTCAAGATTGAGCTTGCCTCATGGCTATCATTATATTTTGGTTGTTCAGTCTTCTTCATCCACTTCTAAAGGTGTCCTAGCTTCTCAGAACTTGAGATCTGAGCTTCCATATTTTCAAAATTTTCTTCCTTCCTAGCTTCATGTGTTCTTCTTTTCATTCTATATGAAGCACGCTTCATGGATTATCTTCTTGTGTTCCAAAAATCCTGGGATTTTTGGCCAAACCCACTACAGATGTAGCATCTCATGGTGTGACAATGAGTAGAAATGTGTCCCACTTGATTACATCTCCAACACCTTAGGGTGTTATGAAACCTTCCAACATCTTTCCTTGCATAATTTCTACAATCCAAAGTTTTGTGACCATATTCATTACATGAGAAGCAGTGACCATGAAAAATATTTTCATACCTTTGTTTTGGTTTCCTCCTTGAATATGTTTCTCTTCTGAATTTACTTTGGGGTGTAAATATGGCTTCTTGATGTCTTCCTTTCTTTGTTCTTTTGAAAGTTTCCTTGATTTGTGTAGGTACTTGACTTACATATTTGCTTGCACCTTTTAAGAATGAAGGACTTACCTCATGCTTCTTAGAAGTTCTAGCTTGAAGATGTGTAGCTTTTGTGTTGTATCCAAGACCTGATTTATCATTTGGTGATATTTGACTATCCAAGATTTCATTCAATATTGTTGAACTATTCATGAACTTGGTATGAGTATTTGACTTCTCTACTTTCTTTCTGAGATCAACAACTTCATCTTCCAACTTATGGCATGAATATTCCTTTTCATTTACTTGATTCTTTAATAATTCCTCTACCCTTTTAGCTTCTTCAAGTTAAGCCCTTAAATTTACATTGATTTTAAGATCTTCAAGGATTTTTTTAAGTTCATCATCTACCTTCTTCCTTTCTTCTACTTGACTAGTTAGATCATTCTTTAATACCTTGATCTCTTCTTCTTTTTCTTATAATTGAGTCTTTTTACTTTCTTCTTGTTCTTTGAGCATTTGATTTAGTTCCATAATATGCTTTGAATATTTTTCTAGGACTCCATTTATGCATTTTTAAAGATACTCAGAAGCAATTGAATAATGTCCTATTTCCATGCTAATATCACCTAACTCAAATAAAACTTTTTCTTTAAACATCAACAACTCTTATTCTTCATCTATACAAACTTCTACTTTATCTTTTTCTTCATTTGTAAGAGAACATTCAACTTCACTAGAAGTATTGTAATCGGAATATTTTGGATAGTCTTTACCTTCATTTTCCTTGATGGGATTGTCTTCTTTATCTTGGTATACATTCTCTAGCTTCAGCCATAGATCCTTGGCAGAAGTACATTCTCCCATTCTTTCTTTGACAGAACTTGAGAGTCCATTAAAAATGGTCTTGACAGCTAATGCATAATTTTTCTTTGATTCCTTTTGTGTTGCAAACTTTGACTTATTATTCAAGGGAATTGATCCACCAATAGTTTCATTCCAAATACCTTTTCATTTTTCTTTAAAAAACCCTTTCATTTCTATTTTCCATACCGAGTAATCTGTCTCATCATAGAGGGGAACTTCATCTACATGGTCATCCATTTGTGTGTCCATGGATATCCTTCAATCTTGTAATTCTTATGATGAAGGCCTACTTTGATACCAAATGTTGAACACACCGACCACATTGAGAGGGGGGGGTGAATCAGTGTAGGGATATTTTTACTCCTTTACAAAACACCTTAGTTAGCAATCACCATTTACTCATCATTCATTACTTTTATTTATACCAAGTTGTATGTAAACATATCTCAACAACAAACATCATCAATAACCATCACCATAAGAAAAACAAAAAACACAAGATATATGTATATGTTTCTTTTATATTACGGACTACAATCCTTGGGGGTTTTTAAGAAACAACTGAATAGAGAAACAACTCCAAAAGAGCACCAACTCTCAATGCAAGATTGAGCCTGCAAATCTCAGCACCAACTGAGAAGAGGAATCAATCCTCAAGTACAAGACTCAGCTTGTAAACAAATACCAATATGTCAACAAGTACGCAACCTATTTATATTACAGCTCGCATATGTACGCGACCTACCTATACTGCAACACGTGTATGTACATGCCCTGTGCCATTATCAGCCTGTGTACACCTTTAGAAAATAGGGTTTATGAAACTTCCCAACTTCTTCCCTTCAAATTATTTCTGCCTTTGTCACATCCACTTGTGATCTGTTACTGCAAACTTCTTGTCACTTCCCAATCTATGCCATAGCCAAAACACAACCATATCCAATACTATCCAACAACCTATGCATGCTTCTCAACCATACATCACCATAGATCATGGATATATCTCAATCAGAACATAACTGAACTAATCAACCAACCAGCTACCATATTCAGACATCAATACAACCATACAAAGAATGCCTCGAGCATTCACCATACCATGAGAAAATATAAGCATTAAGACAACATTAATCATATCATATCTTTTTTAGCATATTTGAACCAATAGACCATTGTTCTGGGAACTTGCTTCAGACTTCAGGAACCTGGCACCAACACTTTCTCAAGCTATTATGGATTTTTCCTCATGTATGTGCCCTATTATACTTCCAGTCCGTGTATGTACACACCCTATTATACTGATAGAATGTGCATGTATGCACCCTATTATATTTTTAGCTCACGTACATCTCAGAAACTAGGGTTTTTCAGTATTTCTGAAACTCCGAAACTTTCTTCATCAACCTTTCATGCTTACGGAACTTTCGATGTGTCCATGAGTACCTGCAATGAATCTTTCACAAAGAATATATATCCAATATGCTCAAGAGATTCATTCATAAGAGACCCTTGCTCTCTTATTTATACTTCTCCAAGTAGCTTCCTCATCTAACCAACTTCCTTCTTTTGGGGCTAACCCACTTCTAACCACTTGTCCACTTCTAACCCACTTTGCTACAAATAGTAAATTCTCCACTTCTAGTTGAAACTAAATTATTTTTAATTGTTTTCTTGTTGCAACCACTTAACCCATGATAAACCACTTTGACTAGTAAACTTTCTTCTAGGATATTATAGAATAGTTTGACTTCTTTGACCTTCTAGGGGCTTCTAGACAACACATGAGAGTTCTCCAACTTCACAGGGCCATAACTCTTTAACTGTGAGGACTTAGGTGATGTTCCATATATCACCGGAAATGGCATGGCTATCACTATCCATCTAGAATAGTCTCACTTACAAATTCATTGATCTTCATTACAATATTTCATAATCAATCCTTGGGTTCCTTAACCACACATCTAGGATGACTCAACCACTTAACCATTTGGACTTCACAAAGTGTCTTTCTGTGAGGGATTTCACCATAAGGTGACCACTTTGGAGTTCATCCACTTGGTACTTCATATCAGCCATGAATTGACATCAATGATACAACTTCTTCCTATCAACCAACACATAATTTTGACACCACTCGACATCAATCCTTTGACATCAATTACATCTATGACAACATAGGCCATCAATCAATACATCAATGATACTATGAAAAGACATCAACTCTTTGACATAAATCCTTTGACATCAATGAAAACATAATGCAACAACACCTTCCTTTTCTAGTGGCCCAATATTTAATGTAGCATCATAGTCATCTAGGGTTAGGGTTATGTTTTTTGCATGCCTCAACCCAAATTAATGTTAGGGTTTTAGACACTATAGAATCTTCTTGAAATTCCACACATGACTACATCCACATGTGTGAGTAATGTGAGCTAATGTTACATCCACACGATATCATGGTGGTCAATAGGATAGGTCAACTTGTGGGAGGCATAACTTTCACATACAAAATATTATTGAGGTGATCTTCATGTCATTTAAAAATTCTCAATGTGTAAAACAATGTTAAGAGCTTGGTAACTTGTTTCACAATTTTTTTACCCCAAAAATGGTCGTTTAAGGCCTCAAATAGGATCTAGAAGGTTCTAGACCCCAAATTACCAAACTAGGATATGTTCCTAACATTGGCCCTACAAGACAGTAGCTCCAATTTTTCCACCTTGAAATTACCAAAATAGTTGACAAATTGTATATTGATCCATTATGAATCATATGGTGTCAGAGTATTTTCTTTGAGGGTTTTGTGGGATGTTGTAGGATATAGGAAATGGTGTAAAGTATGAAAACCCTAGCCATGGAATTTGATTATAGTAAGAATCCATGGGATGAGTTGGAAGGGAAATTTTCAAGACTGGAAGCACAATTTATTAACATATATCACAACATGGCCATTCTCATGGTGGCTTTAGAGAACAATTTTGGGCCCTTTGGGGATATTGGTGGCTCTAACTCAAAAGATATATTGGATGGGAAATCTAAAGATAATGGAGACCCAAAAAAGTAAAAAAAAAAGGGCTATAGAAAGAGAGACAAAGTTCCAATGCCATCACTTCTTCCCAATCTCCTTTTAAAGTGTAAGTGAAAATGGGCATCAAACATGACAAAGGTGAGATTAATGTTGTTAAGTTGAATGAATGGTTGCAACAGTTAGAAGTTTATTTTGATGTTCATGACACAGAAAAGAGAAATATTTCATTTTCCCAGCTGGATTTAGAGGGCCATGCCAAAACTTGGTGGGAATTCACACTGAGATGCTTAAGCTAGAGGGTTATCCCATAGTAACTAATTGGATCATTAAGTCCTAGTTCTACCCTATTGGGTACAAAGAGGGCCAATGGATCCATTTTCATTACTTCTAATAGAATCAAGGGAAGAGTGTGCAACTGTACATCATCGTGTTTAGAAAAATGATCATTTTGTTGGGTATATCTCCCAAGAGCCTGGATGTACTCAAGTATTTGGGTGGTTTACAAAATAATTTAAGAAATAAAATGATGCTCCTTAAACCTAGGAAAAATGATGAGGCATGTGTGAAAGCACAATTTCTAGAGAATATGGTTAAAATAAAGGAAAACCAAGTGTTTCCAAGAAGAAATACCACCAAGATGCATCTAAGGAGGGAAAGAAGAATCGAAAAGGAAAGGACAAGGAGACACTATCCACTACACAACAATGCAATGATCCAAACAACCATTTTAACCATTGTAATAATGATGGTGACATTGAATATAAGTGTTGGAAGCTACATCCAAAGATGAATCTAGAGAACTACAAGAATGATGCTAAGAAGAAGAACATGCAAGACATGGATTCAAGCAACAAGGTAGACAACAACTCATATGTAGATGAAAAGATTGTATGTAGCACAATGAAAAAGGAGGTGAGTCTGAGTAGCCTCCATCCTAAGGAAGAGAAGGAGATTATTAAACTCTTCCATATTAAGATCCAGGTAAAGAAGTCAATAGTGGATGCTTTATTTGATTCTAGTTCACGGGCCAACCTCATAGTAGAGGATTTGTCCAACAAACTTGGATTGGAATTTCATGACCATCCTCACCCATATCCATTGGGATGGGTAAATAAGGATACATAGCTCAATTTCACTAAGTAGAGTAAGATAAAATGTGGTATAAGTGAAAACTATATTGATGAAGTAGAGGTAGATTTAGTACCACTTGATGTGTGTGGTATAGTGTTTGGAATCCCTTACATGTATACAAGGGATGAAATCTTCATGAGGAGAGAAAACCAATATTGTTTGATCAAGGATGGGAAGTACATCATCAATGCACATAAATTTAAATCCAATATCTCTTTGGTGAGTACTAACTAATCCAAGAAAATGACTAGTTCTAGTAGGAAGTTTGTATTACTCTTCTTAAGATGATATTATCCAAAGTAAAGGCATCTCTAGAGGGGTGTGCTAAAGAGTAGAAATGTTAGTTGGATGATATTTTGAAAACATACAAAGAAGTGTTACATAGCCTAAAGGGTTTCCACCTAAGAGGAAATTGGAGCATGAGATACAATTGTTGGACTCCCCATTACTAAACATTAGGTTGTACAAATAGCCTATCCTGGAAGTAGAGAAAGTAAAGAAACAGTTGCAGCATTTATTTGAGTATGGGGTCATTCGACCAAGAGCCTCACCTTGTGGGTATCCTATCATCATAATACCCAAGAAGCATGGGACTTGGATCATGTGTATCAACCATAAATATTTGAATAAGTTCACCCTCAACAATCGATACCCTCTTCCCAAGTTCAATGAGTTTCTAGATCAGTGGCAGCATGCCAAGTACTTCACCAAGTTGGATCTCAAATCAAGATACCACCTAGTACAATTTAAAGAAGAATACACCTAGAAGACCACCTTCAATACAATTCAAGGTCTACATGAATGGTTGGCAATGCCTTTTTGTTTATATAATGCACCAGCTACACTTATGCATTTAATGAATGATTTATTTCCTCCCTTTCTAGATTCATTTGTAAAATTGTACTTAGATGATATATTGGTTTATAGCTCTACCTAGGAAGAGAAAATCTCACATCTCATTCAGGTGTTATAGACTCTAAAAAAGCATCAACTACTATAAAATATTAAGAAATGTGAATTTTCCCAACAGTCATTGGAATATTGAGGGTATGTGATTGGTGGAGGTGAACTCAAGATAGATCTCACAAATATGGAAGTCATCCTCAAGTGGAAAATTCCTACTAATTTCACTAAATTGATGATATTTTTGGGGGTAGCACGACACCTATGAAATTTATAGCATCCTTTTCAGTTATGGTTGCACCACTCCATGACATAATAGCCAACGACAAGAGTTCTAGTGTGGAATAATCAGCAAAAATATTTTGATGAGATAAAATGAAAGATAAATCAAGAACCAACTCTTACATTGCCTAATTTTCATAATCCTTTTGAAGTGAATATGGATGCATGTGGGTATGCTATGGGAACATTCTTCGTGTAGGGAGGTAAGTCAGTATGATATCACTCTTAAATGTGTCATGGTGGAGTCCTAAACTACCCTACATATGAAAACTAACTCTATTTTTTGGTTTGAGTTGTTAAGAAATGGAAGCATTATCTATTGGGAAAGGAGACCATCATCTACACTAATCACTGGCCACTATAGTATTTGCAAGACCAAATTAAGTTTCAACAAACTATACACTACAAGTGGATAGGGGGTTTACCATAATTTCATCTAATCATCAAATATAAGAAGGGAAACACTAACAAGTTGGAATACATGCTTTAAATTTCACCCACATCCAATATCGTAGCTTTTGGAACTCGTATACACATGGACCCTTCCACCCATGATGCATACAAAGAGGCATACACAAAATATGACGACTTTAAAGAGGAGTTTCAACAGCTACAGGGCCAAGTTCATGTAGAAGAAGTTGATGGAAAGGATGAATGTAATCCCCAATATGGGTTTATCTATAAGCTAGACAAGCTTTGTGTTTCTAAAGGTGAAATATTATAGCTTATCATAGAGTCTCACACCTCCAAAGTTTCATGGCATTTTGGTGTTGGGAAGACAATTGCTAGCTTACAAAGGTATGTGCATTGGCCTAGAATGCAAGAATATGTAGCTCAGTTGATTAGAGGGTGCATACTTTGTTGTACCAAAAAGCCTAGTAATAGAAAGTAAGGTTTATACCATCCCCTACATGTACCTACTAGACCTTGGGAGATCATCTCCATGAATTGCATGGGTAGTTTTCCAAAAACAATAAAAGGACATGACTATCTATTTATGCTAGTTGAAAAGTTTATCAAGATGTGCATTCTCGTGCCTTGTAAGAAGACCATCAAGGGACAATATGCATCAACCATGTTCTTTGAAAAGGTCTGGGTGCACTTTGGGATACCAAGGAGCATCATCTCAAATAGAGACACTAGATTTCTTAATGCCTTTTGGACTAAGCTTTGAAAGAATATGGATGCTAAGTTGAAGATATACACAGCTTTTCATCCACAGATAGATGAGCATATGGAAGTAGTGATTAGGACATTGGTTCATATTTTGAGGTGTTACAATCTAAAGAATCCAAAGATCGAGGTTGAAAATTTGATTTTATATTTATCACTCTTATAACAAAGTAGTCCACACTTCTACCAATGGGTCCCTTTTTTAAACTTGTTTTGGGTATTTTCCACCTTCTCCCTTAGATGTTGTATATGGACAAGAAGGAGGAGTGAGGGAAGAAACCACGGGACAAGAATTATCAATGAATTTTTTAGCCTTGAATTCTTCTATGTTGATCATGTCAGGCCTTGTACTTTTCCTATGAATTATTCAATGTCTCCTATACTTTTCCTATGACTTATTCAAGTATAGGAGACATTTAATAAGTCATAGGAAAAGTACAAGGCCTGACATGATCAACATAGAATCGATAAAACATTAAACATGGGAAATAAATTTTAGTTGTGTCTAAACAAGGAAAGGATACAAGGTTCTTGTAAGAAGATCAATGCTCTATGGTATGGTATTTTGAAGTGTTGGAGAAGGTAGGTAATAATTCCTATAGACTCGGTCTACACCCGTATATTTTCATTTACTCAGTGGTGAATGTGGAGAATGTGAAACTCTATGAGCCGTTGATGTTGGAAAAGGAAACTAATGGGAAATTATTACCTACCATAGAGGACTTAGCACTATAATCTCAGGAAGAGTTATAAGAAGATACAATTTTGTAGAAGAATGCCAAAGTAATCACATTGGGGTAGCATGAACTCTGGCAGGTTGGGTTGAAAGGAAAACTTCAAAGCAAGGCCAAATGGTACTCTAGGGAGTAGATAGAGGAAAAAATTTCTCACCTCATTTAGTAAAATCTTTTGGGGACCAAAAGAATCCCTAAATGGGGAGGTATGATCCAGAATAAATCATTATATAGCTTGGCATTTAGTTTGGTAATTTATGGGTGGAAAATTGGAGTTATTGGCTTGTAGGGCCCATTTTAGAGGTATCTTCGGCTTTGGTGATTTTGGCTCCAAAACATTTCGAAGCCTATTTGAGGCCTTAATTGGGAATTTTTTGAGTCAAAATGTTGCAAACCAATTTCACAACCTCTTGATGTTGTTATACACATTGATAGATTTACATTGATGTGAAGATCACCTCAATTGGAGTTCACATGCATAATTTATGCCTCCCAGAAGTTGACCTATCCTATTGACCACCATAATATCGAGTGGATGACATGTCATATCACATTAATGATACATGTGGAGCTAGTCACATGTGGAGCTAGTCACTTGTGGACTTTCACAAAGATTCTTGATCCATGATAATTTCTCATGATAAACCAAAACATGAAAATATATCATAGAGAAAATATGTCATTTCTTGTTCCGTAGCACTTGAGAGTGCTTTGGCTTCAACCCACTTAGTGACATAGTCGGTGCAAACCAAAATATGATATTTTTGCCTAGATGGAGAGTTGATGGGCCCATAAAATCCAAATCCCATTTCTCAAAAGGCTCTACCATGAGTTAAGTTATATCAGAATCTCATTGGACTGAACATGTTATCCCATTCGTTGGAAATTCTAGGCCAATAATAACCTAGATACCTACTTCTTGGCATCTCAAAAAATTCTAGGCCAATAATAACCTAGATACAACACCTTATGTGGACTCCTTTTATCAGCAAAGTGGCATCCACAAGGTTCATCATGACAAGATTTTAGGATGTCATAAATTGCATCCTCTCGAACACAACATCAGATTATGAGATAAGGCAATGTGCAAGAGAGGTACCCTTGAACCCGGGATTACATTGCACTTTATTTGATAATACTTTTCCTTTATTTTGGTGAGAGATGTGACGAAAGTTTTCCTGCATCCAAATAGTTAGCTATATCTGCTAACCATGGAGTGTTAGCAGATATTGCAAATAGATGTTCATTAGGAAAAGTATCTTTGGCAGGAATGGAATCCCCATCATTGATAAGTCTGGAAAGGAATTATGCAACTACATTCTCCCTTCCAAGCTTATCAATGATGGTGATGCCAAACTCTTGAAACAATAATAACTACCTAGTCATTCTACCATTAGTAATTGGTTTATTCATTAAATAATGAATGGAAAAACGATTAGTGTGTACAAACACAGGATATATAGTTATATAGTGCCAAAAATTTTTAATAGAATATACTATTGCAAGAAAATATTTTTCGATCACCGTGTAATTCAATTATGTTGGTGCAAGATTTTTGCTGATAAAATAAATTGCATAAGGTTTTTTCTCTTCCTTCTACCCAAGGATTTCCGTAATAGATACCTCAGAAGCATTCATGGAAATATGAAATGGAAGGGACCAATTTGGTCCTCTCAAGACTAGTGCCATAGATAACTTTTCCTTCAAAGATTCAAAATCATATTGGCATTGGTTAGTCCAAGAAAAATCTGTGTGTTTAGATGGTAAGTAAACATGGGAGATGCAACCTTGGTAAATTTTCAATAAGCATTGTATTCATGTTTTGTAGTTGTTTAGGAGCTCAAATGACATCTAAGAAGATGATATTTTCTTTAAATGGATACCATGTCATTGGCTATGTTATAAGATAAGTAATTAGAAGGAAAAACAACAATATTCTATGACAGAGCAACAAGGTTTGAGTGTTGAACAACAAGTGTTGATTGTTGTTCTGAGGCTGAGATTAGTATAGATTTGTCATTCTCCTTGTTTTTTCTATTTCCAATAGTTCTTGGATTAGAGTTTTGTATAGGCTTAGTTCTAAACTAATTATGGGTTTTTTCACTTTGAGTCATAGTATCATACACACCATCATATGGTGTGTCTTCTTCAATAACAACTAATGTATGAGCATATTGATTACCTTTGGCATTTTCTTTAGCTACCAAAAATGGGTCACAAGTGGTTGGGTTATGGGATTCATCACATAAGTTACACCATTGATGAAGGGAATCCTCTTCAAGATGAGAAGAACTAGACTTTGTTAAAATATTGAAGGCAAGGTTTGTAGTTTTAGGATCTACAACAAACCTACACTCGAAAGAGATCAATTTGTTGTGCATATCTTACATCATTTGCAAAATTATAGGCATATCAATTTTAGCACCAACCTTAT
Source organism: Picea glauca (assembly GCA_000966675.3). Classification (NCBI taxonomy): domain Eukaryota; kingdom Viridiplantae; phylum Streptophyta; class Pinopsida; order Pinales; family Pinaceae; genus Picea; species Picea glauca. The sequence continues at coordinate 551,034 of JZKD02S2085715.1, forward strand.
CAAAGGGTAGGCCTATTCTAAGATTATGCGCTTCAAATTCTAAACAAGTTTATAAATCCAAACCATAGTGCCCTCTTTTTCTTTAACTTTATTTGAATTATATGTTGATATTGATTGAGGGAATCCTAGTGACTAGAATGACCCAGTTGGTTGATAGATACATTTATGGACAATGTTATCTAGACTTTTAGTTAGACATGTTTTGATTATTTATTAATGTGTACATATATATTTTATGTTTTATGCTTGGATAACCTTGTGTTGCTACGGAATATTGAAAATGAACATATGGTTACCTTATGAAATCAATTATGTTATATGATATTATTGATGGTTTGTTAAGTGAAACAAGAAGAACCACAAGCGCATATGGACTATGGATTGAGTCAAGATATGTGGACCCGAGATGCAGTTGGGTTATATATGATTAAAATGTACATTGAATTACTTATTGTTTATTCATGACTATCAGACAATGTTTTTTGATATGTTTGTCTCTAGATGTGTGAAGAGACTAATGTGTCATGACATGATGAGTTCCATCAAGAAGAGGGGGTGTAGGTTAACTATTCCTACATACTTGCCTCCCTACCATGTAATAGGTTGAGAAAAATATGTTTTATATTTTTTCTTAGAGGTTACATGTTGTCGTAAGAGTGGGTTGTGTATTCGGTCACTTATGAGGTTATGTTGAGGGGCACACAATAAGGTGTTAATTATTATTCATGGTGACCATTAGTCTCTCACTAGTGGAGAATGATTTGGGTTACTTAAGTCCCAACCATGATACCTTCCCCCACTATTGAAAAATGATACTTGAAAGGAATGTGTGAACATGGCACCATTTCTACATATATGTACATAGTACTTTAAGGGTATGTAGATTTACACCCTTGGTATCATGCACTTGAAAATTTATAGAGGTTATGTCTAGCTCTTGGTGTTGGGTATTTGAAGAGTTGTAGTTATCATGTCTAGCTCTTGGTACTGAACACTTGAAGGCTCTGAGTTAACTTGGCCTCACCATTGGTATTGACTTTGAGTCGGTTTATGTATATTTTGGAGAAAAGTATCCTCTGGCTTATGCATTTTATTTTAGCATGGGAAATCAATTGAAATATCATGAGTGGTTTGATTGATCATATAGACTTATACACATTTTTGTAAAAGGGAAATGGAATTTACTTTATAATTGGAAGTGGAAATGTATATAGAAAAGGGTGAGTTAAATGGAAAGAAAAGCAATTTAATTAAATAGAAAATAACAATTTCATGTGCACTCACTTATTGAGGAAAAAGGAAAGGGATCCAGGGAACATCTAAGAGTAAAAATAGGATAAGAGTTCGAGATGTGATGAATAATATATATTTTTCGTTTTAAATAAAAGAATTATTTGTGCATGGAATGACACATAGTGGGTGAATAATATGAAATTATTAATCAAAATAATTATTATTTTGTATGAGATGGACAAATGGCATGCTCCTAAAAGTTTATATAACAAAGGAGGATTGGGATTGAGATCTCACCTTTTTACACCCTAATGTTGGATGGATGTCATAATGGTCATTTTTTAATTTTTGAGATGGTGTTGAGTTTGGTCTCAAGAATATGTTATTACCACATAGGTGGGGACCTTAAATTCTCTATAGGAGCCATGCATTCTACATGATAGTTTTTGTACTCTTCTCATACAACCTGTTGCAAGCTCAGAGGTCCTTGGGGAAGAAGACTACCCATTTGGGAGTTGGTAGGGAGGTCAACTAGTAATAACATTATATATTTGGAAAAGGATAATTGGATCTTATATTTGGAGCAAGATTGGAATTGAATAATCATTTAATAGGATCTTCTACAACCTTCTATAAACATGTATGTCACTCTAAAAATGTGTAGAGATATTTGCATTTCCTTGGAAAATTGAGAATTGATAATTGGGGTTTGAAATTTCTGATAATTTCCAAGGGAATAAACATATGTTTTAAGAGTTTAATTTGCTAATTATAACCTTAGAATAAGTTTTTGTACTAGCCTAACCATTGTAGAAAATCCCACGGTGAATGATTGTATAAGAAAAAATCTAGAAGCAAATTTTGTAATTATTTTTTTGTACAAACATAGGTCATTTCTCCTTGTAGAAGCCATGGATGAAATCGATCACCAAATACTCTTATAAAACATATGGTAACAATCTTCTAACCACCAATTTCCTTCAAGAAACCCACGATTATGTCATGTGGGTGCATATTTGAGTTTTTGAGGAAAATATCTTGGATTTTTCTGGTTGTTTTCTTCTACTTCAAGGGGGGGTAATGGGATATGATTTAAATTGTTAGTAGCATTATATAAACTATTTTT
>JZKD02S2085715.1:553465-584268 GCA_000966675.3 Picea glauca
AATTTGAAAGTCTCTATTTGAATTTTAGAAAGCTCCTCTTGATTCCTAGATAGTACGTTAATTACTTTGCATTGTTGAAACTTGAGTTCTTTGAACTATGATATTTATAATCTAAACATTTAATTAATTGTAATCCCCCTCCAAAAGGAGAAAAGAAAAGAAGTATTGTCATGGTTGCATGCATAGAGAAAGAGAATTAAAATAGGTTGTTGTATGCATCAAAAGCATTGACTAAAGTGTGTTCTTGGTTGATCATTGTTAAGTCTATTGTATAAATTTTGTTATTGAGTATTTCAATATGAATAACCAGTATAGTAGATAGGATCATGGTGAGTTGAAAGAGAGATGTTTTAGCTATTATATTTTTTATAATTTGAGAAAAAATTGTTATATTAAAAAGGGTATTGTAATCTTGATTAAGTGATTGTTAGTTCCCTATTGAGAATATTGTAGCACAAGAGGTCCACTGAATAACCAACAGAGGCTAAATCATTGATTCTTGGAAATTCATATTGTCTAAGTATGTATTGAACGTATTGAACTACATGTTGGCAGGTTTTGTTTAGTATATTGCATCAAAATATTGTAAGGATTGTGAAATTGAATGTAAAGAAGTAGTGATTACATTGTTCTAATTCATATGCTTATGTATATGTTATTAAATGATTCATATGATTATGCATATGCTTATGTATCACCTATGCTTCCTAGATAGATCTGCATATCACATGTATCATATACATACAGTTAACATGAGATATCATCATAATAATTTCAATCGGAAATCGTTTTTTTCAAACATGTTTCATACAAATATCATATTTCACAAGTATGAGATTCTTCTCATAATGTTTGTGTTAGGCCGCTAGAGAACCTTTGGTTGGATGGAAAAATCATCCAGCATTCCCAATGAATTGTGGCACAGTGGCTTTTCAACTCGGCGGCAAGGCCACGCCAGTGTACTTGGCTCAGCCTACGCCTTACTCTTGATTTTGTTTATTACTTAACAAATTATGTTTGCTTCTTATACTTAGAACATTCGACAAGTAAAGAATGCACTCATGCATAGAAACAATGAAATGCAAGTGGGAGGCCAAACCGATCTAATACCTAAATTTTTATAACAGAGATAAAAGTGTGTCGAGTCTTCAACTCATGCCACACCAAAGATACAATTACAAGGAGCTTCCACTCAAGTTTACACAAGAATCTGTGTGAAACACTACAAAATTCCTTATGTCACCTTGCAACCTTCTTCATTATCGCAGACACAAAGATAAATGAGCTCTTCTCCTTCATGATTCATCCCTAAGATACTTGTTTCCTTTTTCTCAAACCGTGCAACATGTAATAACCATGCCTTGGAAGATTGTAGATCACTTGTCTTGTTTCATTGCTTCCATGAGTATCCTCTTTTTGTTGTCTCCTCCTTGGCATATATAGGTGCTCATCTCTCCCAACTAGCATGTCCCTTTTCCTTGGAGAAACCCAACATTTCACAACTTGTCCACATAACTCTTGGGCCAAACTTCATTTAAGGTTTTTGCTTCCCTTAGGTGAGTCGGTTGAATCACCTAAGTGTGCCCTCCTTCTTCCATATGACTCATCCTTTTTGCTTGGGTGCCCAAGAAATATCTACACAGTCAATCGTCAACTCATCAACCTTCAAACAATGGCTAACGTTGGTCACATGTCACCTTGGTCAACTCCCCTTAGCGCATTGGGCACCCAAGATGACTGAGCTCACCCAATACAAGCTTTCTCTTCATTCATTGGTTGGACTGGGAGGCTTGTCTGTCGAAGCATTCAATTGATACCCCTAGTCAATCCATCGTTTCATTGGAGTGCACATCACTTCGTTTGGTGGGGCACCCACCTTCTACCCATGTCTCCATCAAGCCAATGCCTTAGCTTCTACCATAAGCAATATTTGGGTGAAGTTGTTCCTTGGCATGGCACATGCCCAAGGAACCCCAACTCCCCATATATGAAGACTTTTGTCTTCTCATTCAAATTGAGTGTCCTTCATGTCCGATATCGTTCATCTTGGTCTGTGGTGGAGGTGTGCACACTTGGGCTGGACTCCCCAAGCCTTACAGTTTGTCTCTTGCATGAGTTAGAACCTTGTCTTCATTATGTACTTACACTCATTTCCATATCTAAGACCATTATACTTTCAATCAACCAAACAACTGTGAGTATTCATTCATATCATCCTTTCATTGTAGCATTTACAACAGTCCCATAAATGATCTCAAAATTATAACACACTAATAATTAAATCACTTCCAATTGTATATCACATTAATTGAAAAGAAACCATAATTCATTTTATATGCATTACAAGCATGCATCCACTCAATGCATCAAGCATGTGTACCAACAAAACTCATAATTATAGGATCATGATTTGTATAATTTCATAGTTTATTTGTGCATATTCACTAAATGCATCCTCACAATTGGTCAAACTTACCATAATTCAAGCTCATGTGTTTTACCAAGATAAGTTGAAGTACTCAACCAACATCTTTACACATCATCCATACATTTCCCTATTACTTGTTTGACCATTTGGATACCTTCCTTATCAACCCAAAAAAAACACCAGGAATATAATCCTTTAGTGTTCTTCAGTGTTGGAAAAGGTGTTGTGGTCCAAAACATTGATTACAAGTAGGAAGAATTATTGTGTACTTGTGTAGTGCTATAGCTTTTTCCAAATCCAACACATTATGGTCTCAGACATTGTTATCTCACATGGCATTCATTTGTATTATAAATCAATGGATTATGTCCACTCTCTAATGTTTACATATTTGTTTCAACAATATTATAACTTCTAGTCCATAAGGAATCATGATTGACCAAATTTTTAAGTCGTTCTTGTCTTAGCTAATATAGGTCTAACCCTAGGGAAAAAGTTTTGCATATAAGTTATACATAGTTTGAATGTGTATAGTATAGTATCCAACCAATAAAAGGGCATCAAATTGTCCATGTAATTGAATATACTACAATCCAAATGCAAAGATAAAATACTTATCCAAGATGGCAATGATTTTATGATACTCATCACTTTATTTAAATTCAAATGCCAAACTTTCTGCAAAAAAAAAATGAAATGCACAAACTTTGTCTAAGTAAAGTAGTGACTTGCTCATACACTTCAACTTGCTTATCTATAACTACAAGGGAAAGAGGATGCTAAGTTGGGAAACAATTTTCTCCACCAAGTCATTCTACCCATCCATGAATGTAATGGAATGATTGCCATAGAGTTGGGAAACGATTTGCACCACCTAATATTTCTACCCACACACTTATGCAATTAGAAATATTACAATTAGTCAAGTAGCAATTTGTCCATCCAAATCATTCTACTAACTCGTGAATGAAATAGAAAGATTACAATAACTCTTGACCAGCAAATTATTCATACCAACCAAATTGATAAAACATAAATGCAAGGAAAAGATCATAACAAATTTTGGTAACAGTTTGCGAAACTAAGTTTTATTTAAGCATAATTATAATGGGAATAAAGTGATGCATATCAAAAACTATTTTCCCATTCAATTCATTATGCCCATACACAAATTCATTGCAATTGAAATGCCAAGGTTGGGTATTGATTTACCTTTCCAAATCCATTTTCCCCACACACAATTCAGACATAGAAATGCCAAATTCAAGACAAGGATTTTCCATTACATTCAATTTCCCTGAGCATGAATTTAATGAAGAAAGAGTGTTAATATCTAGGCATTAATATTCCCATACAATCAAATTTTACTGTAGAATTCAATGAAAAAGAAGGGCATGCCTTGGGCATTGATTTATCCATACATATAACTGCAATACAAATGCAAAAATGGTCATTGATATTGTTGAAACTGCCAAATCATTTCCCATGCGAATGCATGCACATCGTATCAGCTAAAAATGGAATGTGCATGCATGCACACTATAGTGATCAGTTTGTGTAACCAGTGGATCAGATTGTAACTAGTTTTTTTAACCATTTAACGGATCTTATATATCTAGCATACTCGTAGAGGTGTGAGGAAACAAATGTAGTGTAATGCAGTGTGTGGGATGAGGGTGTGAGGAATATTGTAAGCATGTAATTCAGCTTATGTAACTCTCCCTTGAATAATAAGAATATCGATTATCGTTACCCCGTGGTTTTTTCCCTTAAAATGGTTTTTCCACGTAAATATTGTGTTTTTTGTGGGATTTTTTTTGTTTGTTGGTTTATTTTCCATTAATTTGCATGTGTTCTTGTTTCCATTGTGCAACAAGTGGTATCAGATCTACAATTTGTGGAGAAAATATATATTCAAGCCTATTTTTTTTGTTGAAGTTGTTGAATATGGAGGAAAGAAGAAGAATTCAGAGCAGTGGATGTTTGTTTATGCCCTAATGCTCTCTGAGCTCAGTTACAGGAGTGTTAGTTTGTCCCAGATTTACGAAATCAAAAATTCTAGGGACTAATGCTCCCTAGGCCATACACAAGGTGTGTTAGTTGTAGAAACAATAAAGGGACTAACACACCCTAGGTCATACAGAGGGCACGTTAGTAGTAGAAATAGTGAAGGGGTTAATTCCCCCCAAACCATACAAAGGGTGTGTTGGTCACAGAAAGGGCATGTTAGTATTCTCCATGGAAAGTCAAGTTTATGCAAATGGAAAAGGTAAAAAGTTCAAAGTTTGAGATGGAGAAATTCAATGGCAAGAATAAATTTGTGTTGTGGAAGCTCAAGATGCAGGATCTGCTTGTGCAACAAGGATTGCAAAAGGAATTGGCAAGCACAAAACTGGAAAGCATGACATATGAGGATTGGGAATATCTGGATGCAAGAGCTCTTAGTACCATTCCTCTATGTCTGACAGATGAAGTTTTGTTTAAAATCATTGGAGAGGAGACAACATTAGGCTTATGGAACAGACTGGAAAGTCTTTATATGACAAATTCCTTGACGAACATAATCTTCTTGAAGAGGCAGTTGTATATCTTATGGATGAAATAAGGCACAAAAATTGTTGATCATTTAAATATTTTCAATACCCTGATTTGTCAATTAACTAGTATGGATGTAAAATATGAAGATGAGGACATAGTAGTCACGTTATTGTATGCATTACCTGAATATTGGGATCATCTAGTCACATATATGTGATTTATCACAACAGACACCATTGATTATGATATTGTTGTGGGAGCTTTGTTGACTGAGGAAATGAGGAGAAGATCCAGTAAAGAAACCTCAACAGCATAAGCAATGGTGGTCATAGGTTGATCTACAGAAAGAGGGAAATATTAGAGAAGTACATCAAGATATAAGTCAAGAGGCAAGAAGGGTAAGAAAAAATTTTGGTTCTGTGGCAAATCTGGGCATCTCAAGAAGGATTGTTGGAAAAGACAGAAAGCATCCAAAGAGGACTCCACAAAGGAAGCAAAGGAAGATAATTCAACTGAAACAAGTTCAGGTTTAGGTTTAAGTTTAGGTATGCTTGATGAGGTATTATCTACTTGTGATGTTTCGCATAAACATCAGCATCGGTTGTTAGATTCTAGTGCATCCAGCCACATGTGTCTTCATATAAATTGGTTCTCAACTTACCAATCTATTGATGATGGTGTTGTTTTTATGGGAAATGATTTTTATTGTAAAATTGTTGGGGTTGGTAGAATCTGGATTTAAATGTATGATGGTATTGTAAGAACGTTAATAGATGTGAGGCATTTACCTAAACTTAGAAAGAACTTAATATCTTTGGGAGTTCTAGATTCTATTGGTTATAAGTGTATAGCTCAAGGTGGAGTACTGAAGGTGTCCAAAGGCATCTTAGTAGTCATGAAGGAAAAGAGGATTGGTAACCTTTATTAGCTTGAAGGAAGGACTGAAATAAATCAAGCAGTGGTAGCATCTGAAGGTGAAAGTGAATCTACTTGTCTATGGCATCAACGTTTGGGTCATATGAGAGAGAAATGGATTAAGGTACTAGTTGATCGTAAGTTACTTCCAAGTTTAAAGTTTTTGAATTTGAATTTTTGCAAGTATTGTATTTTTGGAAAATTGTGTAGAAAGAAGTTTAAAATAGGAATACATACAAGCAAAGGTATCCTTTATTACATTCATTCATATGTTTGGGGAACATCCCCTACAGTTTCTTTTGGAGGATCATCATATTTTGTGACATTTATAGATGATTACTCTAGAAAGGTGTGGATATATTTACTTAAAATAAAAGCTGATGTATTTAATACTTTTAAGCAATTTAGAGCTTTGGTTGAAAAGAGCACTGACAGGTAAATCAAGTGTTTAAGAATAGATAATGGAGGTGAGTTCACATCTATGGAATTTGAAAACTATTGCAAGGAATCTCGGATCGAAAGACATAAGACCACAATTTATACTCCTCAACAAAATGGTGGTGTTGAATGCATGAATAGGACTCTTCTAGAGAGAGAAAGGAGCATGCTCAATAATGCCAAGTTGTAGTAGGAATTGTGGACAGAAGCGGTTCTTATAGCATGTTATCTGATAAATCGATCACCATAAACTACAATAAACTGTAATATTCCAAAAGAGGTATGGGCAAGTTATTCATGTGATTATTCAAATATGATAATATTTGGTTGTGACACTTATGCTCTTATTTCTAAAGATCATCATTCTAAGTTAGATCCTAGATCAAATAAATATGTCTTTTTTGGTTATGGTGATGGAGTTAAGGGGTACAAATTGTGGGATCCTACTGCCCACAAACTCATCATAAGCAGAGATGTAGTATTTGATGAATCCTCACTCATAAAACTATACCTGGTAGATGTTGAAGTGAGACAAGAACATGTGCCAAAATTTCAACAAATTCACTTGGAGACTTGGTCATCTTCAGAAAAGAAGGAGCATGAAGAAGTTCTGGAAGAAGAAGATGAAGATGCAGAAAATATCTAGGAAACTATGGATATGCCTCAACCATCTCTAAGGAGATCTACACGGGTCAGGAATCCTCCTACAAGGTATGAAGATTATGTTTCATCTATGGCTTTGGTTTCTAATGATGGAGAACCTAGTTGTTATTAGGAAGCAATGAAGGTATCTGAAAGTGTTAAATGGAAAGAAGCTATGAAAGAAGAAATGGATGCCTTAGAGAGGAATAAAACATGGGACCTGGTAAAAGTTCCACATGACAGGAAGGTTGTCAGTTTTAAGTGGGTCTACAAACTAAAAAAAGTGTTGATGATAAAATTGAAAGGTATAAAGCAAGGCTGGTAGAAAAAGGGTAGAAAGGTATCGATTTTCATGAATTCTTTCCACCAGTTGTGAAGCTTGTTTCAATTCGTGTTGTGTTAGCACTGGTTGCTTTACTTGATCTTGAGTTAGAGCTGATAGATGTTAAAACAATGTTTCTACATGGAGAATTGGATGAGGATATATGTATGGAACAACCGGAAGGGTTTGTTCAGGATCACAATAAGAGGTTTGTTTGTAAACTCAAGAAGTCATTGTATGGCCTAAGGCATTCTCCCAGACAATAGTACAAGAAGTTTGATTCTTTCATGGTGAGCCAAGAAGTGAATATGATCATTGTGTTTGCTTTAAAAAGTTGGAAAATGGAATATTCATTATTTTTGTGTAGTGGTGGAGGATTCACCTCCTATAGGTCACATCCCTTTATGAACCATTTCGAAGTTTCACGCTCGTGATCGGGTGATTCGCGCTCCTATTCCAACTATTTTGATTTGGGCAAGGGAGCACTATAGTTCTAATTCCGGGTGGGTAGGAGAAGAAAGGAATGTGTTGGCGATATGCTTGTTGCAAGAAAAAGCATTGTCAAAATCAACAGGTTAAAGGCTCGGTTGGATAGGACATTTGATATGAAGGATCTAGGAGCAACAAAACAAATCTTGGGCATGGAGTGTTGGCACATGGGTAGACCCAGGTTTCAACACTCAAGAGCGCACAAACAAAACCATAACTACCGGCCCTTCTGGCAACACCTGTGAAGCAGATGAAGTCTCACCCGAGGTAGAGGCAGGGGTGGTTGCAGGATTCAAGTGTCTGCAACCTTAGATAGGACACAAATCTGTGATTATATCTCTTACAGAGTACTTAGCATAGACTATTCATCAATATTCAACCCTTATTATACTTCATAGATAGCACAGAGCATCACAACATTCACTTAGGTCTAAGGTATTTCATCACTTAGCAACAGTAAAATAGATCAGATCCGGTAGATCAGCACTAAGCATGTTCATACATGTCAGATCTAACATTCACACAACTCTATAAGCACAAAGCATCAGTAGATCTATAAAAGAACTTATAAAAATAAAGGACAAACACATCAAGTCGAAGCACAAATCATAACACACAGATTTATGTGGTTCACCCCCACCTTGGGGCTACGTCCACCAACTCTTCTTCTTTATTAGCATCTTCAATCAGTTACATCACAGAGCCACCAAAAACCTTCTTCGCATAGGACAGAAGATCTGTGCAGCTCACTAGATCCTTCTTCCTTACATTATTGCACAAATCCTTCCACAACTCCTTATGACTTGCACTTAGCTCTGCAAGCCTCTTACAGTCATGCACAGAGCACTTACAAAATCTATTAGCACTTAGCTTACATCAAATACATCCCTATCTCCTCTGATATATGCCTAGATATCTATTTATACATTACAAAAGTGGGCCTAAGCATGGGTAAACCCACGGGCTGACATCCCTTTCCCATTACATATTCCCAAAAACCCAAAAGTGGGTCAAGATTCTGCAATATCCACTTCATCTGGCGCTCCATCTTTGACAGGTTGTCGAAGTCCAAAAAATGGTCAAGCATGACCAAGTATCTCCCAAAACTTGTCCAAGGGCCAACAGGCCCCCAACACTCACATGTGACTCATCACGAGTCACTCTGGTCTGATCAATTCTACCTTGAATGCCTCAAGCTTGGCTCGAGTTACTTAGACCTATTGTTGTGCTATGGCCTCTTGCTCAGAAAACTCTTGGATGAGTGCGTCATTGATGGGTCCCTCTAGGCATTGTTCTACTACACAAATAACATGTTCTAGCTCTGCTTCGCAGCTTTCGACCTCTGTGAACAACTGACATGCCTTATCTTGCACCGGTTGAAGTCATTGAGTCACTTCCATCACTTTTCTTTGTATCGTATGGATCTATTGTTGGGTCATGCATTGTTCATGAGATCTCTTCATTCTTTCTATGGGTGACAAGGCCTTCAGATGTGTCTATAGCTTTTCAGCTTCATACTTCACCTCCTGGAGCTGCGACTCCAGTTTATATAACCCTAGGTTTTCGTTGAGGTTCTCATATGTCTAGGAATTGCGGATACTCAACTACTTGCACTCCGAGGCAAGAGATTTCAGTCTGCCAACTGTGTTGCGGGTAGTTATTTCTCTTTGGTCTCTGATCTCCTGTGGGGTCTTAGGTACTGCACGAAGCTCTAGATCTGCAATGCGTTGTTGGAGATTCTAAATTACTCCTTCCAGTTGTGCCACCTATTGTGGAACCCGTTCTTCTATATGTACTTCAATAAATGTCACAGAATGAAGTGCTCTGTTGACCAGTTCCTTTATCTCGAGTTTCTCTGCGAGAAACTATTCCTTGCTTTGTTGTAGCTCTGCTTTCTCTGCATCCCATTTTGCTTGGAGAGCAATATTTTCTCATTCTGACGTGTTGCGTTTCTCCATAAGAACTCCTTGTACCTATGTTAAAGATTGAGTGGCTTGTGTTGTTTCTTCTTGAGCCCGTCAAAGGCGAGCTTCGACTGTATCAGCAATCCGGTGGAGTTGATCTCGCTCATCCCCTAGTTCTGGTGTTCCTACTGTTAGAGGCATAGTGGAGACTATGCAGCTAGACTATAGTGCCTATTGCACCCCTTGGAGTTGTATCTCAATACAATTATACATTTTCTCATGCTTTGCCTCTTGTGTCTCTAATATCTCCAGTGTAGCATCATTCAAGGTTGCAACAATGAAATTGAAGTCGTCTGGGGTCAATGTGATCTGCAACTTAGTCACGGGAGCTTTGCACTTCTTCCAGGAAGAAGGTTTCTGAGGTGAACCCTTCCTCTTCTTCAAAATCTTTGCTTCGTCTATGTGCTTTTGTTCGACTTCTTCTAATTCTTCATCATCACCCTCTTACTCTGGCATGATGGAATAAGTATTCACCGAGGCACTACTTAAGTCTTGCACTTCGTTGATATTATGTCGCATGCTAGGTCCGAGTAGATCTTGCACAGTTTCTGGACTGTCTACATTAGATATGTCCGCAGGGTCAGCTGGAACAAGGAGTTTTGTCGACCATTCCTTTGTGATCTCCTCCAGATATTCTTTTGTTAATATATAATAGGACTATAACTATTGCTTGTTCTCATCAGCGCATGTTGTGATGTAGAGAAAGTGTCTTTCTACGTTGAACCTCATCAGAGGCCGAAACCTGTAGAGGGTATTCATAGGATGTGCGATGTAGACTGGATAGCTACTTTAAACTGATTATAATATGAATAAAACATGGCATTTGACTACCATTGTTTATTCATATCGTTCGAGTACCACAAGGTACTAAACTTCACAACCAACGGTTCAAATGGATCGATGTCCGGGAAGGTCGCACCTTCCGGAATCTCCCATGCAATGAAAGCAACCAATATTAGGAGCCAACTGAAATGGAACTCATATCCTTGGTATTGGGATTCTCTGCAGTCGAGCTCCAATTGGTTTACCAAGTATTGCACCCAATTCATCTATAGGCCCTCCGTGCACTTTCCTGTGAGGTCTACTATGAATACAGTGACTTGGGTTGGTCGGTTCTTATGAACTAACTTTCCTGCGATCAATTGGCAGGTGAGGCATACTGCGTCGTTCTGAATAGAGGCTACCTTATAGCTATGTGTTCCCTTCTCGACATCACCATAATTCTCTTTTATCTTCTATGCTAAGGCTTGGTCTATGGTCTTTCCAAGGTAAAAATCATGTGGGTCAGGGCCTTGCATGCTCAACCCGGTGATCTGATGGATCAAGGTCGGGTCTACTGTGATGCGTTCATTCTTGACATCATCCTAAGTGCGGGATCTTCATAACATTAAGCAAGATAGACTTAGCAAGGTTATGGGTCCAAGGCTGGGGGGTAATATTTGAATTCTTGCCTTTCGTCTTGGTCAGATACTTATGTGGGGTGAGCATACTGTAAGCTTTACGGTCTCCAAGGTTGAAGTCACTAAAATTCAACGTTGTTATCTTATCTTGGTCTATGTTAATTGTGCGTATCCCTTTCGGGAGGTACGCAGTGACCAAGGCATAGTCAAAATCTCTAGGCACGCTATATTTTTTCACTGCTCAGCTCAGAGGAGGTATATACGTAGATAAGATTCTTGGAATCAACTTAGCATTAGCGAGATCGTCTCTATGCTTCGTTCTCGTCTTTTTTGTGATTCTGGAAGTTCCTGCTCTGCAAGCAGTCGATGGAGAAGCTTGGACTCCTCCTGTCGATGATGCTTGCACACCTGCATACATCCTTCTTTCTGACATGAATTTCTTAGTCCTAAGATCAATGATTACTTCCTTCATAGATTCTTCAAGTGCACTAAGCTCCTCGGACATACGCGCTCGGGGTTAATAATATTGGGTTCATGAAGTAACATAGACACAGCAATAAGATGGAAAGTAAGAATGTAATGATCATTGGGCAATCTTAACCAAGGTTGCGAGCTCAAATTCTCGATTTGGAAAAAGTGTTCTTAGTGCATGGCACGACGGGATAAATAGGAAACTCAGCAACGGATTGCTTGCAACGGGTATGAGGCTTCATTAACTCTTTTTTGATCAGGTGGTGATCCATAAATTTTTTTCCAGATGTTTGGAGCATCAGTCGAATGGATATATCATCCCCAACGGCTATATTGCTTCGCCACTGCAAAGTGACCTATGTCGATGTTCTGATATTTTGGCGAAGCTCAAATTCTACAAATTTTCCTTCTGTGAGGCTCCCTCTGGAACCTTATGTAATTTTTCAATCTCAGCCCTCTTCCTACTTAGCTTCCTAGGCTTATTTCCAGTGAGCTTCGTCTCAATATTCTTTTTTTCATTCTGATTCTTATCTTCTTTAGATATAGTTACTATGCCCTATTGAGAATCTTTCAGGGTTAACATCTCTTATGCCTCTGGAATAATTACTTTAGTCTTTTGAGGGTATTCTAGTGGTCTTGCAGCTTCAACATCGGATTCTATAGGGTCAAATAGCTTTGATCTTTTTTACTGTTCTTTAATCAATTGAGCGATCTTTCTGGTCATGAAATCTTTTAACTCTTGTTTTTCTATTCTAAGGCCTCTTCTTCTTCTTTTCACCTGGCTTGATCTCTTTCAATCCAAGGTTTCCCTAGTAACATGGTAAACGGGGCATTGTTTTCAATACATCTGATAATCTCAAAATCTACCTTTGTCAAAGTTTCATTAACAGCCGTAGATATCTAAGCAAGCCTCCCACATAAACTTACCATCTTCCCTCTAAATAGTCCTATTCCTCCTAATGAAGAGATCATAGCAAGATTCCCTATAGCTTCCCAAGTTCTTTCTGGCATAATATTCACTTGTGTCTCTTCATCAAGAACACAGTGAATGTCTAAGTCCCCTATTCTTTCTTCAATGCATTCTTTTTCTTTGAAAATCTCTGATAATCTGACATGTCGGTGGTCATTCAGGGTCTCCTTCATTTGTATCAATACTTTCTCTGATTCTTGCTGGGGTTCTGCCTTTTCCTGATCTGCCTTAGGGTTTTCTTGGTTCAGATTCATTCCTTCAAGCTTAGCGATCATTCTAGGGAAATCCAACAGTTCATGGTCCATAGTCTTACAACAAAGACAACTAGGTCTTCTTCCAGTGCATTCCTTAGCAAGATGTCCTGGTCTTCTACAACTGTAATAGAGGGTCAATCCTCTCTTTCTTTTAAATGGTCCCTAGATCCCTTTATACTATGCACTAGGATAATAGGAGTTAACCTGCAACACATTCTTTCTAGGATCCTGCATCCATTTGTTAGTCCAAACATTCTTTCTATGCATAGGTATAACATATCTTTCATTATTCTTATCGGATCTATTCATATCAAACCTTCTTTCATTTATTAACACCCTAGCTCTCAAACTAGGACAAAACCTATCAGATATACCTAGATCCATACTCTAGAAACAAAAATTTCCACCTATCTTACTTTTATAGAGCACAAATCTTTCAAATCTAAAACTTATTTGACTATTCTTACCTTTAACAGAGCACAAAGTTTATAGATCTTACCTCTTTCAATCAGAACTTCTCACTTTTACCTTCCTTGGAGCACAAAGCTTTCAAATCCTACTTCTTCTCTCTAGATCTAACCTTCTTTCTTTAGCACAGGGCTTATAAACCGAGTAGGGTACTGCACGCTAGGGAACAGATCTACGCACAAAGCTTTCTTTTGCACAAGCCTCTTCTTTCTTAGTTCCCAGCAATCATAGTTTCAGGTCCTGGCAACGGAACCATTTGTTGGCACAGGAGCAGACCCAGGGTTCAATGCTCAAGAGTGCACCAACAAAACCCTAACTACCAGCCCTTTTGGAAACACCTGTGAAGCAGATGAAGTCTCACCCGAGGTAGAGGCAGGGGTGGTTGTGGGACTCAAGTGTCTTCAACCTTGGCTGGGACACATATCTATGATTATATCACTTACAGCGTACTTAGCATATATTATTCGTCAATATTCAACCCTTATTATACTTCGCATATAGCACAGAGCATCACAAAATTCACTTAGGTCTAAGGTATTTCAGCACTTAGCAACAATAAAACAAATCAGATCCAGTAGATCAGCACTAAGCATCTTCATACATGTCAGATCTAACATTCACACACCTCTATAAGCACAAAGCATAAGTAGAATTATCAAAGCACTTATCAAAATAAAGGACAAACACATCAAGTTGAAGCACAAAGTATAATACACAGATTTATGTGGTTCACCCCCACCCTGGGGCTACATCCACCAACTCTTCTTCTTTATTAGCCTCTTTAATCGGTTACAGCACAGAGCCACCAAAAACCTTCTTCGCATAGGACAAAATATATGCACAGCTCACTAGATCCTTATTCCTTACGTTACAACACAAAGCCTTCCACAACTCCTTGCAACGACTTGCACTTAGCTCTGCAAGCCTTTTACAGTCATGCACAGAGCACTTACAAAATCTATTAGCACTTAGATTACATCACATACATCCCTATCTCCTCCGATAGATGCCTAGATATCTATTTATACATTACAAAAGTGGGCCTAAGTGTGGGTAAACCCACGGGCCGACATCCCTTTCCCTTTACATATTCCCAAAAACCCAAAAGGGACCCAAAAGTGGGTCGAGATTCCGCAATATTCTCTCCGTCTGGCGCTCCATCTTCGACAGGTTATCGAAGTCCCAAAAATGGTCAAGTATGACCAAGTATCTCCCAAAACGTGGTGAAGGGCCAACATGGAGATACACGGAGACAAGAAAAATGGTAAGTTGTGGTTATCACAACCAAATTATGTGGAGAAAATACTTATGAGATTCAGTATGAATAATGTGAAAACCGTACAAATACCTTTGGCTTCCCATTTCAATATTTCTTCAATTTTATGTCCTAGTAATGAAAAGAAAAGGATTATATGTCTCGTGTACCATATGCTAATGTAATATGAAGTTTGATGTATGCAATGGTGAGTACTAGACCAGATATTTCACATGTAGTTGGTGTTGTCAGTAGATACATGGAAAATCCATATAAAGAGCACTGGGCATCAGTGAAATGGATGTTTTGGTATCTTATGGGCACAAGTAATTATTCTATCACATATGATGGTTCCGGTGATTCAGTGTGTGGTTATGTCGATTTAGATTTTGCAGGTGACTTGGAAAAAAGGAGATCCACTTTAGGATATGTCTTTACTTTTGTAGGAGGATCTGTTAGTTGGATGTCAAAGCTTCAAAACATAGTTTCTTTATGCAGTACTGAGGCAGAATATATGGTTTCCTCACATGCATGCAACGAGGCAATTTGGTTAAAAGGTTTGTTGGTTGAGTTTGGAAAGATAGAGGACAAGGTGAAAGTATTGTGTGATAGTCAAAGTGATATTCATTTGGATAGAAATCCAGCTTATCACAGTAAGATGAAGCATATTTCTATTAAATACCATTTTGTAAGACATGTTGTTAATGAAGGGGGAGTGGCTCTGGAAAAGGCCCATACAAAAGTGAATTATGCAGACATGTTCACAAAACCAGTTTTGTTAGAGAAGCTACGATGGTTTTTGGCTTCTCTTGGCTTGCAGAAAAGGTGATGAATTAATTTGGGCATGATATATCAGGTAAATTGTTGTCAAGGTGGAGATTGTTGAAACTTCCAACTAATTTCCCATGTGGATGCATGCACACTGTATCAACTAAAAATGGAATATGCATGCATGCACACTACAGTGATCAGTTTGTGTAATCGGTGGATCAGGTTGTAACTAGTTTGTTTAATCATCTAACAGATCCTATATATCTAGCATACCCGTAGAGGTGTGAGGAAAGCAATGTAGTGTAGTGCAGTGTGTGGGATGAGTATGTGAGGAAGGTTGTAAGCATGTAATTCGGTTGTTGTAATTATCCCTTGAATAATAAGAATATCGATTGTCATTGTCCCATGGTTTTTTCCCTTAAAAGGGTTTTTCCACGTAAATACTTTGTTCATTGTGGGATTGTTGTTTTCTGTTGTTTTATTTTCCATTAATATGTGTGTGTTCCTATTTCCACTGCGCAACAGTTATAACCATTCTTTTCAATTTGCTCAAACATATATCCAATGCAAGATACTGCCTAATTTATGGATTAACATGCCTATATCTTCATGCTTGGTTACACAAGCATATATAGAATCATTCAATGGAAATGTGAAATAAAAACCAAACTTAGATACATATATGGATTGGGCTTGCAATTCACAATGTAATTCCCATAATCATAGTTAAACCAATTGAGAGCACAATAACAAATATGGATTTTTCAAAGGAAAAATTACCAAATTATCGTTGAATTACCTACAATTACAACTCTTTGAAGTTGATCACATATGCATGAAATTCATCCTTCTTGGTTGTAGCTTCACACACTATACAACCACATTCCAATATATCATTTTGAAGCATGCAATAATCCAATATCAATTTTTGGACATGGATTTTATGGTAGAGGGAAATTAACTCCAAAATCTATGAATGCATTATGATTCCATACTATTGTTCCATAATTTTTATTCCCAATACATTCAAATTTCTCAAGCAATTTAACTCATTAAGTACAAAACAAAAACTTTTACTGAGGTCAAGAGTGTAGAAATATTTGTCATATCTCTATTGCTTCCTGAAATTCCTCGAAACCCTCAATCTACTCTAAAGCAAATTGATGGTGGGACACATCAATCTTGTGAAACACAAAACAAGAGCCAAGTATGTCTTGTAAATAATATTTCATGAATAAATCACATTACTCATAAAAGTCACCAAACTTGTTGAGCATGGAGTATTGAGGACATAAGCCACCTAACTGGAAAAGATAGAAGAAAAAGCTTCTGCGATTATAACTTTTGAAGTAGATTGAGTAAATATTTATATATGCCACATTATTAGTTTGCATGTTGAGGTCAAATATAAGAATACCACTCAAAATCTCCACACAAAGAACTATCCATACATGATCTATCTTTTACATAAGTAGCATTAACATTTGCAAGAGATTATGTTAACTCATACTCATAGGAAATGTTTTCAATTATCGTAGCAACAAGTCCATCCATTCATCATTGATCCCATATATCCCCTAGTGTTATAACCTTGGCTCTTATACCACTTGTAACATACCCTACCAAAACCATTTACTAAATAATCAAAATAGGACTAAAATTTTATGTTATTTTTCATCAAAGAATGACCCAATCATTATGACCAAATATCTCTCGGAAATTACATGTTAAAGAGTACAATGTTATGGTTTTCTTTATAGTAACATATTGTCAATATTCCACAAGTCAGAATGTACCGTAGTTGAGTTGTATAATCACACTACACCAACATGCATGTAGTACATCATAAACAAACAGACCACGAGGCTAAAGGGATCTAATCATCAATCAAATAGTCTCTAGCTTATGCGTGATGGTGAACACAGGATATTTGTTTACACCCCAACTATGTTGCTTGAAAGGGGAACTATATAGAGACTTATCATCTTTAGATGGAAAATGGTTAGGTTAAAGTCCAATTGGTGATCCAAGATCCCAACACTCTCAGCTTAGTCATCTTTCTTCCAATAAGGATTCATAAATTTATAAGGCAAGGAAATTATGTCAATGCAATTCTTAGAGAGAAGTGAAAAAATACTAGACGCAATTCTCATTGTGATTATCCGCTACCATCATTTGCTTCTATGTCATTTATATGATGTTCCATAGCTTCACTTATGAGCATTCTAGAAATAGTTATATTTACATTATTGGTATAAATGATACAATTTCATTTACTATATCTTACCTTGCACACTATTTTCAAAGAAGTGCAATGTTTAAACCCAACATGTTGCATTGAAGAATGTTTAATAAGTTACCAAGTTCTATTGTGTGGGAAATAATGTAAACTTGCCCATTAATAAATAACAAGTCATTGATATAGGGAACAAATGCAAGAGATTCATCATATGGCATCCTTTCATCATAAAAGTGTCTTCACAAAGATGAACTCATTAAGAAAGAAACAAAGAAGAATAATAGTATTCTCGGATGAATGCTTCTGGTAATGAAACAACACGATCTCAAAATAATTATAACATGCTTAAAGGTTTCATCTTATTAGTTTACACCTCTCAATATATAGAGATATAGACATAGTTTCAAAGACCTAGATATTTTTTTTATACCAAGAGAAGTTAGGTGCTCAAGGAATATATATACCCCAAGAGAGATGAGGGACTGATCTTTATTACTCTATGTGTAATGAAAAAAGAAGGCCGACATATATAAAATAACCTAGATCTATTGGCTATGGATCTGGGTTTGAGTTGGATCTCCTCTGATTCCGGTGAAAAAGACCAAAACATAGAACAATTAGACAACGTCGTCAGGAATAGAAAGAAAGTGCAAAAGAAGAAATTTGATCATTATCATCAACCTCACATTCTGCAGGAAAAGAGGCATAATTTGCAGTGGGAACAAAATTTGATCTTGAATCTAGTACCAATGAATTTTTCAATGACAAAGCCACGAATGAGGCTAAAGATTTGAGGGTAGAAGAGTGAAGTGGCCTAGCCAATATTTACCTTTCAGATCCCATCGGAACACTTGAAACCCTATCATATGGTAATGATGTTAGTTTTCTTAAATGGACAGTACCTTGATATACCTATGACAAGGGTTATGTGCACTTTTTTTTGGCCCATATTTGTTGGAATTATATTCACCACTAGCATCCAATTCACTGCATTGATGCTAAGGTACCATATCTATTATAATAGTTGAAAACAGAAATATTGCAGAGTATAATAGTGGAACAACACAATAGATGAAAACACAGTGCCAAAATAATACCTTTATTGATAGGAAACAATGTTCACTTGCCTCTTCTAGGGAGAAACTTCTAGCAGAGCAGTGCTCTATTACAATAATCCTCAAGACAATACTTCTCATACCCTCGACTCCTATTTATACTAAAATTGTCTACCAAAAGAACAATCTAGAGGAAGATCTTCTAGAAGTGGAAGCTTCTATTAGGTCTTTTTACATTTGACTTATTCTTCCTTATTACTAGGCCTTATTAATATTGGTCTTTATTACATGTAAAATATATTATTCTACCTATGTGAGGCGTTAGGGAGGTTAGGTCCCTAAAATTCCCTCCTTCTTAAAAAAAACCTTGTCCTCAAGGCGCGAGATGAGGAAATTGTTGCAGAATAGTAGCTAGCTCCCAGGTGGCATATGTTGTAGTTGTATCTTTCCACTGTACTGACACTTCCTTGATGGTGCATTGACGGAGATGATGCTCACGTTGGTCCAAGACTGCATGTGGCTACAACTAGATGGAGCCTTCTTCATCCAACTCGAGAAGACTGGTTTGAGTTTGGCACTTACTTCCAATCACCTTATTTAAGCTGGAGACATGAAAAACAAGATGGAGATTAGAATGGCTAGGAAAATCTAATTTATAGGCCACTTGTCCCACTTGCTTAAGAAATGTATAAGGACCATAAAATTTGGGCTCCAACTTCTGACAATGGTCAGCCTTGAGTGCATTCTTCTTATATGGTTTCATTCAAAGAAACACATGATCCCCTTCAACAAATTGACATTCTAAGTGACCTTGATGTGCTTGTTGCTTCATGCAATTCTGAGCTAGGATCAAATTCTCTTTGAGGGTACGGAGAATAGTCTCTCAAACTATAAGAGTTTGGTCAACCACCTAGACCTTCAAGACATCGAGCTTGTATGATGGAACTGAACGAGGATTTTGTCCATATACTACTTCAAAAGGAATCATGTGAGTAGTTGTATGGTAAGAAGTGTTGTACCACCATTCATCTAGGGGTAACCATTGAGCCCATTGTTTTTTCCTCTTACATGAAAAACACCTCAAATATGTTTCTAAACACTTGTTGACAAATTTAGTTTGACCATTATTATGTGGATGATATGTTGTGTTGAGATGCAATTAGGTTCCCTGTAGCCTGAAAAATTCTTGCCAAAAATTATTGGTGAAAATGGGATCTCGGTCAGAGACAATGGAATGAGGCATGCCATGAAGCTTGAAGATATGATCCATGAAAATTTGATCCATTGTGAAGGCATTGAATGGGTATTGAAGAGAAAAGAAATGAGCATTTTTGAAAATACAATGAACGACCACCATGATGATTGATTTATTGTCTGATTTAGGTAAGCCAACAATGAAATCCATAGAAATATCCCTCCAAAGAGTGGGTGGAATTGGAAGTGGTTGTAGTGTGCCCGAGGATTTGACTATTTCTCCCTTGTTCCATTGACAGACATCACATTCCGCCACAAAGGTGTGAATATCATGTTTCATACCATCCCAGAAAAATGAACGTTTGACCCTGTCATAAGTTTTGGTAAACCCAAAATGCCCAGTTGTGGGTGTAGCATGAAGTTCAGATAGCACTGTGGATTTGATTTGTGATTATTTTCTTAAATACAGATGGCCTTTGTAACGAATTTCTTCATTGTTCCAAGAGTACTCTATAGAGACTAAATAATTGTCTTGCAATTGTTGGATCAGACGCGACAGTTTGGGATCTTGTAGTCATTCTTGGTGAACAAATTGGAGCCAATCTGGTACTATGAAGGATACCGAAAAGAGGGACCCTTCATCTTCATATTTCCTTGAAAGAGCGTTTGCAACCACCTTGTCTTTTCCTTTATTTTAAATGATCTCGTAATCATATTCAAATATCTTGGTCACCCATTTTTGTTTCTCTCGGGAGGAAAGGCGTTGCTCCAAAAAATACTTGAGGCTCTGATTGGCCCAAATGGCGCTCCGAAAGTGTTTTCTAGTGAAGGATAAAGGCCTACCATCTTGCATAAGGATTGTTCCAATTCCTTTCCTGGATGCATCACATTCCAAGACAAAAGTCTTTTTGAAGTCAAAAAGGGTCAGCCAGGAGTTGTGCACATAGCCTCTTTTAAAGCATGGAAGGTTTGATCAACTACATGAGTCCAATTGAAAGAATTATTTTTAAGGAGAGCAGTGAGAGAGGATACAATTTTTCCATATTTCTTAACAAATTTGTGATAATATCACATTAAACCTAGAAAACCACATAAACTCTTGAGAGTTTTTGGGTGAGGCCAATCCTGTATAGCTTCATTTTTTTTAGGATCCACCCTAACACCATCCTGGCCAACAATATGACCCAAATACTCCACTTCTGGAGCTCCAAAGGCACATTTAGATTGTTTGAGGAAACGTTGGTGATGCGAAAGGATATGGAGAACTTGATACACATGGGAAAGATGGGTTGTCCATGTTTTAATATATATGAGAATATCATCAAAGAAAACTAAGACAAAATGATGGAGAAAAGGATGGAAGACGTGATTCATGAGGCCTTGGAAAGTAGAGGTGGCATTACACAGGCCAAAGGGCATGACCAAGAACTCATAGTGTCCCTCATGAGTTTGAAAGTTCATCTTGGGAATCTCATCCTCCTTCATACATATTTGGTGGTAACTAGAACAAAGATAATGTTTAGTAAAGTAGTGAGCACCACTCAATTCATCCAGTATATCATCAATGATAGGAATGGGAAACTTATCTTTGATGGTGAGTTTGTTGAGAGCACGAAAGTAGGGACACATGTGCCATGTGCCTTGTTTTTTGAGGACCATGACTACATGAGAAGAATAGGGGCTAGTACTATGGAAGATGATACCCACGTCAGGCAATTCTCGAACAATTTTCTCAATTTCATTCTTCTAGGAAAAGGGATGGTGATACGGGAGGACATTGGGAGGAAGACTTCCTAGGATTAGAGGAATAGAATGATCATAAACACCACAAGAAGGGTGAAGGCCATGGGGAATGGAAAAAATAGTGTGGTGTTTGGAAAGTATAGATTGGAGGTTGGGACACACAGAGGGTGTCTCAACGGCTTGAATGGCATTGAGTTGGGAAATAATATCAAAATATCCTTTTTTGAGGATCTTTTCCATTCAATGGGAACTGACCATCTTAGGGGAGCTTGTTGTGATGCCTTGGAACTTATATTGTTGGTCGTCCTATTCAAACTACATGTTCAATTCCTTAAAATCCATGAGGATGGGACCTAGGGTGTGTAACCATTCTACACCCGACACAATGTCACAACCACCCATGTTGATAGAGAACATATGAGACTTCAAGTTGTACTGGCCAATTTGGACACACACATTTTCACAATGTCCCCCACATTTCATGGAACCTCCATTGGCAATATTGATTTGAAAATTGTCGACTGCATGGATATAGAAATGGTTTTCTTGAACAATGCTTCGATGAATGAAATTATGAATGCTACCATTGTCAATTAGGATGATGACCTTCCTATTTTTTATGTATCCAAATAGCTTGAGGGTTTGGGGAGAAGAGAAGCCAATGAGTGCATTCAAGGAAATGACCGGTTCAACTTCTAGTGGATCATATGGTGGAGTGATAGGAGCTAGATCAGGTAGCTTTGTTGCATGAGAATCATTGATCTCGTCTTCGGGAACATCCTCAGAGATGGCCATGAACAACTTATGTTTCTTACACTTGTGCCCCCGAAAATATTTTTCATCACAATTATAGCAAAGACCTTTGAGTTGGAGTTCATCCATTTCTGTCCAGGTTAATTTTTGGATCTTGAGTGGGGTGGGAGGAGGGGAAGGATTGGATGGGCGAGGGTGTAGAGGGAAATAAGGTTTGTGGTTTTGGGAAAGAACAACCTATTGAGCTTCCTTGGCATGTTAAGTAGCTTCCAACCAAGTATGGGGGAGAGTCATGAGAACTTGGGCTTGTTTGTCATCCTTGAGGCCACTGATAAAGAATTCCCCAAAAAAATTATTAGACATGCCCTCTATTTTGAAATCTAATTGCTCAAATGCAGTAATAAACTCTTCCACTATACCTGAATGTTTCAATTTGGTCAGACTGCCTAGGGAGTGTGTATCAGTGTCAAAGTAGTAATAAAATTTAGCCACAAACTGGGTCCAAGCCACATATCCTTGGCGTGATTTGCGACTCTATTTCCACCATTTCCAATGTTCAGGATCTAAATAGAGGACACTGTAACAAAGTTTGGCCAAGTCATCAGTGATGCCATGTAAGGAGAAGTAGTGTTCCATTTGAGTGACCCAACCAGTGGGATCTAAGCCATCAAATTTGTTCACCTCCACTCAGGGAAGATGTATATCATGATGAAAAGGCTGGGACTGGAACTGTTGGGAATTGGAGGAAGCAGTACCTTCAAAGTGAAAAGGTTGATCAGATCAGGAAGGGATTCCTGAAATGGGCATTTTTTCCATAACATTGGCAACAAATGAATCAATTTGAGACTCAAGGTGGGATTCAATTTGGATGGCAAAGTGGGAATTGAGGTCCTTCTTCAATTATTCTTTTAGGTGGTCCATTTGGGACTCAATGTGGGTAACCATGCGGTTTTTAAGTTATTGGTTGTGAGTGGTGGCCATGGTGAGGGGAAAATACTAGAAGAGGTGGGAAATAAAGGTGGGTGAAAAGGGTGGGTGGGTCCATGGAAAAACAAGGCTAATAAATGATAGGTATCACTGTGATCAAGACAAAAAGAGGAGTCCAATGGAATAGGTCCCAAGTAGGGGCGTCGGAAAGGGGGTCGGGACCACAGGAAGAAAAAAATATATAAAAATTGATAGGTATCACTGCGATCGAGATGAAAAGAGGAGTCCAATGAGTTATACTCTGATCTGAATAATAATGCAGTGTTGATAGGCCCAAATTATTAACAAGAAGAAATGTGTAGTAATTTCGCAACCAGAATGCAAGAGGTAAAGTTGCACAATAATAGAGCTTGTATGTTCTATTTTTGTTTTTGTCCCAAGGGTTAGGGTATTCAAGGTTTCTACAAACAAGGGTTTACCCTATGCTATAGCTCTCTAATATACGTTCCAGGTCCAACAATAGTACTTGGCCCAATATCTTAGGGCACTAACCAAAGAGGCTAGACCATCCCCTTAGTCATACTATCTGAATACCCAGGTAATAGAGAGTATCTTCCCAAGTGTTGTTCTTGGTGGCACTATAGTAATCAGGCAGTCGATCGGTTGATCTACGGAGGGCTTCAGGATATCTAGGTCGATCCATATACAGTTGTTTTTTGGTGCGCTGCCACTCAAAGGGGTACCAACAGGGGTTACAACGGTGGCCGACAATGTGTGCTTAAGTACCACTCATAGTTCCTACGTGTATGCTTCCTCGACCGCGGATTTATGTGTTGAACAAAATATTTTTGTAGCTTTAATACATTTGAATATGTCTCTACCCTGAAAAAAATTACCCACAATTTATTTCCAAGGAAAGTGCTCTGATACCACTTGTTAAGGTACCAGATCTATTATAATAGCTGAAAATAGAAATATTGCAGAGTATAATAGTGGAACAACACAATAGAGGAAACCACAACACCAAAATAATACCTTTATTGACAGGAAACAATTTTCACTTGCCTCTTCGAGGGGGAACCTCCAACAGAGCAATGCTCTATTACAATAATTCTCAAGACAGGACTTCTCATACCCTCGACTCCTATTTATACTAAATCTATCTACCAAAAGAACAATCTAGAGGAAGATATTCTAGAAGAAGAATCTTCTATTAGGTCTTCTTACATTTGACTTATTCTTCCTTATTACTAGGCCTTATTAATATTGGCCTTTATTACATGGAAAATATATTATGCTACCTACGTGAGGGGTTAGGGAGGTTAGGCCCCTAACACTTGATCGATCGTTTATGCATAGAGTTTCAAGAAAAAGGAATATGGAATGATTTTCTACAACTAACAAGTATATAACATAATCATAATCAATATCATAGAGAGCAAAGATAAATCATTCAGTCGATTCACGAACTGGCAGGAAGCACACAAGATTATACAAAAAAAAATTGAATCATTTGTCTCGTTGCTTGAAAAATGGCCAGAATTGTTGAATTCAAGATAGTATATGTGAGGCCATGGTGAAATATATCTCACCCAGAATGGAAACCCATGTGAAACCTAGGTATATTTATTGAGGGTCTATGAAAAAGACCATCTAATGTTCAAACCTACATGTTTTTCCTTCCCTCTATACAATTTTCAAATCCCTTAGTGTTTCCTCCTCATTATTTCAAACTATTATAATTTTGTATTCTATGAAAGAGTACACCTTGAAAACACTTAAGCAACATATACGAAACACTCAAAGCAATATTTCATGACCATTTCTTCTATAGTATTCTAGTGTAGCACTACTTCTTGTCGGATAAGACCTTAACCAAAACCTCTTGGAAGGGTTACCCATATCGAATTTTCATAGATTACAAAGGGAATATACATAAATAGTTTAGAAGACACAACAGAAATATAGTAATAGATTACAAAAACATTCTACAAGAATAAAATTGACATGCACAACAAAAATAATTCTAGTAGGAAACAATCTTCAACATTCCAATGGTAAAACACCAGCAAACTGCAAAAATTCAATTAATAATCAAAATGAATAACTCATCTATATTGAATACTGAAGTTGAGGCCACTAACTAAGGCAAAGCAATTTTCTATCCAACCATACGCTCTTTTGCACTTGGTCTTTCTACAATAAGCCACCCTAGGCTATCATACCACCAGGGAAAAGAAGTAATGTAGAAACTTGGGATAGTCTCTCTATCTCAGGAAAGAAGATTAAAAACCAAGTGTCTCACTATAAATTTTTTCTAAAGACATATTAGCACTTTGGCACCCACAATACCCACCCCACACAACACAAGGAGGTCTTCCTTCTCTGCTCAAAAGTCCCTCAGAAGTATCCTCCCTCTAGTGTTAATCAGTGTGTGCAGAGAAATATCCAAGATGATGTCCCTTAAACTTCGATAGGATTTTATTGGTTCATATATTTTCTCATAGTTATAATGGCTTCCTTTCATGGATTTTCCATCACATACTATGACAGGATTATTTTCCTAGCAAGAACTCTATTTTCTCTCTTTGTTTCTCTTCCAAAAATTGGCTCCCTTTTCCCCTTGGAATTTCTCTTTTTTATGAGTGTAATATGGCTAACAAGAACCTAATCCCAACTTCTTTTTAGTTTCAATAAATTAGGGGAGACAAAATTCAAGAATATAGGAGATGATTGCAATTATTTAGGGAAGGTTACATTCACTTGTTTATACTTTCTTTAAACCATAATCTAGAATCATACTGACACCATAAATGAGTAAATATGAAATGAATGGCAAGGTGGTTAGGGTAGATAGGTAACTAGGAATATAACTTTCCCACATACCCCGTTACCTTTCCCCTTTCATGGTATCATAGCCCATGTAGGGATCATGTCTCAATCATCCCTATCATTTTATTAATTATGCCAAATAAAGATATTTACAAGTGTTCAAATTGTTCAAGCCACCATGGCATATCTACCTAATGGTGCTAAATAAAACATAGTAATAAAATATCCATGTTGAAAAACATTTCAACATAATTAAATACAAAATATTAAGAGGGTCAAACTGGGACATTACATATGAAGAGCATTTAAGGCTAGTTATGTAGTGTTTTAGAGAGCATAAGTTGTATGCTAAACTCTCTAAGTGTTCTTTCTTTGAATCATAGATTCATTAATTGGGTCACATCATTTTAGAAGAAGGAATTGTTGTGGATCTAACAAAGAATCTATTATGGAATGGTTGGTAGCTACAAATATACAAGAAGTACATAGTTTTATGGGTTTAGCAGGATGTTACAGGAGATTTGTAGAAGGTTTTTCAAAGATTTAAATCTTGTCACGTAACTACAAAATAAAAATAAGAAATTTGTAGTGAACAAGCATTCAACAAGCTTAAACAGTTGTTGATGACAACTCCCATACTGAAATTACCAAACATGGATCAAGATTTTCTAGTTTGTATAGACTCTTCAAAAGAAGGATTGGGCACAATCCTAATGAAAGAATGTAGGGTGATTACCTATGCTTCAAGGAAATTGAGACCACGTGAAGAGAATCATGTGACATATTACTTAGAACTTGTTGCAGTAGTGCATGCACTAAGGATTTGGAGATTTTACCTGTTCGGAAGAAATTTTGAACTGAAGACAAACCACAATGGACTTTAGCATATATTTATGCAAATTAATTTGAATGTTAAACAGAAAATATAGTCAGAATGATTAAGTGAATATGATTTCAACATAAGATATATTAAGGAACATTAAACAAGGTAGTGGATGCCTTGAGTAGAAGACCTTGAATCTTCGCAATGTTACCTTTAGAGGAGAATCTTAGAGAAAATGTATTGGAATTACAAGAAAATGACACATGGTATGCAGAAGTAAAGACAAAACTAGAAAATGAAGTTATAAGAATTCCCATGTATGAGGGATATACTTTGGATAATGATGGATTATTGAGATTTCACAGAAGGATTTATGTACCTCCAAATGACGAAATTCATAATTTGATACTCAAGGAAGCACATATGACAATATATATGGCTCATCCTGGAGTGAAAAAGATGTAAACATATCTAGAACCATTATTCTTTCATAATATAATAAAGAAGGATGAAGTAGATTATGTGCCTAGATGTTTGAAATGTCAGCAAGTAAAGGTCGAGCATTGACATCCAACAGGATTATTGCAGCCACATGCAATACTTGAATTGATATCGGAAGTGATTTCAATGGACTTCATAGTGGGACTTCCTATGATGTCAAGAATACATGATTCATTCTTAGTAGTAATGGATACTTTGAAAAAGAGTGCACACTTTGTTCCAGTAAAGAATATCTATTAGGCACTAGAAATAGCAAGGGTTTTTATAAATGAGATAGTGAAATTGCATGGAATTCCAAATAAGATCATTTTAGATAGAGGTTCAATATTTACGTGAAGGTTTTGGACTAGTTTCCAAGAAGCCTTGGGAACACAGCTTAATTTTAGTATGACATATCATCTTGAAATAGATGGATAGAAAGAAAGAGTAAATTAGGTGTTAGAGTATATGTTTCATATGTATGTAATGGACAAGCAAAAATCATTGAAAAGAGTATTTACTTGTTGAATTTCCATATAATGGCAGTTATCAGAGTTTGATTAAGATGGCACCTTTTGAATTTTTGTATGGTAGGCCCTATAGAACTCTTCTTAGTTGGGAAAAACTTGAAGACAAGGTTCTAGTTGGACCTGAAATGATTTAGGAAGTGGAAGAACAAATGAAAATGATCCGGGAAATCTTGAAAGTAGCTCAAAATAGACATAAAAGGTATGTAGATGCACATAGAACAAACAGGAGATATAAAGAAGGAAACAAAGTGTATTCATGAGTTAGACTACAAAAGAGTTTGATTAAATTTAGAAAGGGAGCCAAGTTGTCACCATGATATGTGAGGCCATTTAGGATCACCAAAAGATTAGGACCAGTTGCTTA
The DNA here is from genome assembly GCA_000966675.3 of Picea glauca. NCBI lineage: Eukaryota > Viridiplantae > Streptophyta > Pinopsida > Pinales > Pinaceae > Picea > Picea glauca. The sequence goes on from JZKD02S2085715.1 coordinate 581,731, forward strand.
CCATCTTGCATTACCATCATATTTAGATTGTATGCATGATTTTTTTTCATGTGTATGTGTTGCATCATTATATTTCATATACATCTCATGTTATTGATTTGAGTCATTTGTAGATGTCGAACGAGGGGGCCTTGACGGATAAACTGATTTTCATACTGGACCGGTGAATTTGATAGCTTCAACATTGTTTGGTTGACCAGGTAAAGGTCCAATGGGATAGTTATAGTCCTGGTTCATTTATTTAGGAGGGTGTAATTGAGAGGTGTCAACAATTTCCTTATTTGTTTTAGAAGTGCCCTCTTTTGAATTTATTTGAGTTATATGTTGTTATTAATTGAGTGAATTCTAGTTACAAGAATGACCTAGTTGATTCATAGATACATTTATGGATAATGTGATCTAGACTTTTGATTAGTCATGGCTTGATATTTTCTTGATGTGTACATATATATTTAGTGGTTTATGCATTGATAATCTTGTGATAGTATGGAATATTGAAAATGAATACATGGTTACATGATGAAATCAATTATGGCATATGATGTTACTCATAATTTTTCAAGTGCGACAAGAAGAACCATAGGTGCATATGGACTCTGGATTGAGTCGAGATATACGCACCTAGGATGGGTTCGGCTTATGTATGATTGACAATGTATATGGCATTGATTATTGTTTATTAATGACTAGTATAAAATATTATTTGATATGTTCATCTCTAGATGTGTACAACTATAGGGAAACATTTGTCAAATAATATTACACATGGGAAAAAGGTTGTATGATGAATAACATTAGGGAGATGATGTGTAGGTTTTTTATTCCCACCTACTAGATCTCATGTAATGCACCCAGCCTCCTAGATAGTATACATCTCTTATACCAATTTGGCATGTACCCAGTCACTAGCACTAATAAAATGCTCTGATACCATTTTGTAACATCCCCAACTTACTGTTGAGCAATGTCACTCCCAAAATATAGTACGCAGATTCCACATTATAAATTAATCTGTGTAGAAGCACATGAGGTAACGCACATGATCCCAAGTTGGATCACGCCACACAAACTTTCCTCTGTGGACACCATTTATAACGGAAGAATTAACACATAGTACAATTGTGCACACAATCATTCAGTGCACATAATATTATTGTGTGTGTAACCACTCTGAACACATGGTTACTACTTCACATGCAACCATTCTGGTGTTGCACGCATATCCATTTCTCATTCTGCACATGGATTTGCCTCCATGCAAGCACGTCAAATCCATCCTCTTGCATGCACAGATTATTTCCCTATGGACACGGAAATTCTAGCCTTTCCTCGAAAACTCATGATCATTGTTACAAAATTAACTAACATGAACACATAATAATTGTCTTACTCTACATGTGCAACAACAAACACTGAATAACAACATCATGATTTACATGTGCAAACAGCATTATAAAAATAACTACAATTAATTATATGCAACGTCATACAGGAAATAAACCCATATCAGACATAGATAATTAAGCACATAGTAAATTAGACAAGAACATAAAGGACACTTATATTTTTATAAAGAGTCACCTATTGCGTGCATAGCTCATACATTCCTCCCAACCGTAGAATCTATTGCTCATATACTTTTAGCAATAGGTCACCCCTGAGCTGGGACTTAAACTCCACTAGGGAAAAAGGATTCCTAATGTCAAGCTAAGGTCTAATAATCAACAGAATTATTCAGTCAAAAGTTTCCAACTGTTGAAACTAGCCTACAGTCTCTCATTCCCCACATGCCTATCCCACCCCAGGAAGTGTGCCCCTTCTCTGCACAACATTCCCTTGGCTGCCTTGCTTCCCTTCCAGGGCTTCAGCAATAGGCCGGACAGGAAGCCTTAGAGCCCTGTAACTAATTCCCAGTGCACCAGGGAACAATTCCTAGAAAATATCTCACTTGGAGAGAATGCTCATGGGCCTGAAAACCCACCTCTTTGACAGCAAATCTCTCACCTAGAGAGAATGCTCATGTGCCTGACAACCTGCCTCTTCAACATAAAATCTCTGGTTACAATATGGAAAAACGGTTCCAATATTTTCTTACAGATACGATAATGGTCATTGTTTTTGTTCAGATGGTTCGATGGATGATGAAAATGAGTCAATTCCCCCAAAGGAATGATTTCTTACCCAAAATACACTAAGGTTCAACCATATATTTGCATGGTCATAATTGAACACTTGTCACCTTCAGACTTATATTTAGCCTCTTGGTGACTCGTTCCAATCCCTCGGGAACTTGGGATAAATAAATATCCATAAATTATACTTTTCAGAAATATTAATAAAATATCCCCTTGGACTTAATCCCCCCTTTTCCATTTTTGGTGGAGTTTATCCCCCCATCGATTTTCTTCTAATTGGTTTGCATGCAATGATGTGATATTATTAATAATTTGAGTGTGATTACATTTTACAAGGATAGGTGCAGTGGCCTTTTTGCATCCCGGCTCACCAGCCCAATAACCACACAGGCTCTCTAGCCTC
>JZKD02S2085715.1:584356-602245 GCA_000966675.3 Picea glauca
TATATATATATATATATATATATATAACTCGGTCTAATGTGCACTTCAAGGTAATCCTCACTCACTTACTCATGTGCACACAACACTATGGAATGTTCAGACTCCTTCTTTGAAAAAAAATCCTTGCGCACTGCTCAGGTGCACACAAAATGAACCAAAACTTGGTGCCAATAGCTCACATCCCTAAATGTACATTTACAAGTTCAGGTCCATGCAAAACTGGACTAACACTTAGTGCCAACAACTCACCAGCCTAAATGTACATTTACAATTTCAGGTGTGCATAAAAATGAACCAACACTTGTTGCCAATGGCTCACCAACCTAAATGCACATTTACAATTTCATTTACAATTGGGGTTCGGATTAGGGATATTACATTCCCCTTCCCCCGTATTTATGCATTGTCCTCGGTGCATTATATACACATGTACATACAAAAACTTCACAAGTATTCAAAAATATGTGGGTACTCTGCCCGCATAGCATCCTCGCGCTCCCAATTTGCATCCTTCTGACCGTACCAAATCCATTGGACCCTTACTAGCTCCATGGCTCAATTCCAGAGCTGTTTGATTTTCCGATCTAATATGCAAACTGGTCGCACTCAAAAATCACCTTCTGGATCCACCTAAATCACATTCCGATCAATGACATGATTAGCATCAGGTATGTACATTCTGAGCAAAGATACATGGAAAACATTATGAATACAAAAGGATGTAGGCAAGGCAAGCATATATGCGACAAGACCAATCCTCTCTAGGATTTCAAATGACCCACAGTAGTGTGCTGCCGGCTTAGAACAATTTCCCAACTTCATGGAATTGTGTCTTGCTTTTACTTTCAAGCACACATGGTAACTCACTTTAAACTCTATGTGGGTTTTGCCTTTATCTGGCAGCTTTTATGCTTGTCTTGGGAAGCCTTTAAATTTTTCCTTATTTTCACCATCTGTTCTTCCATTTCCCGAAGAAAATCTAGCCCAACCACTACGCATTATGTTGGGTTGTCCCAACTCACCGGTGTGTTGCACTTTATTCCATAAAGTGCCTCAAATGGGCTCATCTTTAGAGATGCTTGATACCCATTGTTATATGAAAACTCAACCAAAGGTACATATTTTTCCCACTATGTCAGTTTGTCCATCACATACATTCTTAGCATATCTTCTTGATCTGGAAATCCTTATCCACCACTAATTCTTTAAAAAAATGCATATAGCATCTAACTTGATTCAGAATTAATCATTGATCATATTGAGGTGATTTGCAGAAAAATGATGTTGTGTTCCTTATCCAAAAACTCATAAATTGATGATTAATTTGCAGATTACTGAGATGACATGACAGAAAATAAAATAAATCAAACTACGCATATTGATGACATATATTACTTCATCTTCAAAGTCCTCATAGATAAAAAGATTGTTCTTTGTCATCTCAAAATACCAAATTACATTACAATATGAACTTACAAAAGCCATTTTGATGGACTCTCTTTAATTCCGCTACTAAAAACAAGAAAATGAGTTCACCATTAGAATCCTTGAGAAATTCTGAGAAAAATGAGTATAAAGTCAACCATATTCCAAACTGACTCAATTTTTCCCTCTTTACATGCAAAACGAAGCACTATGGCACTCATTAATGACAATCTGGAATAAGACTTTTGCAAATGACCTCTTAGCTCAAAAATAACAACACCATTGAACTCCTCTCGAAAAAATGAGAAAAATGACTATAAACATGACTATGCTCTGTCAATATACCTCATGGCACGCATATTGAGACAATGCCAACGAGGCTCCTCTTCCTGCGAGTAAATCTATGCATTCGTACAACCTCGAGATCTTTTCACACCTCGGACTCTATGCCAACATTGGGATGTGTGTCCTCATTATGTTTGTATAGACATGGAAAATTTGTCCAATATATAGGTCATGGGCCTTAACTCCTTGTCTGACTTCATAGGCAACAAAATTTAAGAAGTGGTTGGGGGATCCCGTAATAACGGGCCCCATTGGCATATTGGTTAAGGCATTGGCGCAATATACGGGAGGTCGAGGGTTCGATTCCCACCAACTTCTGATCGTTCCGGTGGTTTTATGTTATATGGTTACAATATGATATAAATAGTATTTGGAATAGACTATTGTTAACTCCTCATCTGATTAAGGTCATGATCACATATATTACATACAACTGAGGTTCGAGGGCCTTTAATCGTCGATTGAACCTTTGACCAACAATAAAATGATACAGTGCCAAGTATGGTTAAGAAACAATGTGCATGGTGCAAGGCTAATGGAGGCTTGGTTAAGGTTTGTGGAGGTCACGAGTTTGACCCCTGTCGACTCCATAAATTTTTAATATACTTAAACCATAATTGGCCAATGGGAGGTCACCATGTGGCGGCCTCTCATTGGCTCATGTATGGCATGTGTCAACGAATGATTAGTCCACCTGAAATTGTACGATATGCCCAGTCATCTGCTAATTTTTCATGTGACATCACCTGTATGGCCTATACGATCATGTGCCACATGTCACCCTTGCAGTGGTGACACATGTCACCATTGACTTCACCCTTTGACTTTTGTCTAGTTTGACCAAACTTTGACTAGCCATATCTTTTGCATTCCAGCTTTGTTTGAGGTGAAATTTTCATCGTTGGAAAGCTATCACCGAGATATACGCATTTATGGTGTTTTCAAGAGTATTTGGGATGATTGAATTTTGAACTTTTATGGATCCCCTGGGACCTCTTTGAGCGTTCCAAATCCTCCTAGACCTCTGTGAGTATTCCTAGAACACACCTTCCCACTAAAGAAATTTTGGACCTCAAAAAGTATAGATATTCAACAACTTAGTGATGATAACTCTAACTCACTCTTCCATATTACTAAAATACCCTTATCCAGTAACTTAGTGATGAAGCTTCTTCACTCTTCCATCTTACTAGATATTCTGGAACTCAGCATTCATCTTAGATATTCTAACTTAGGTATTAGATCAGTGTGATTCTGTCTACTTCTAAAATATGGCTCTGACTTTGGCCTCTAGCATTGTCGCTAATATAATATAGCTTCGGTTCTGGCTCATAGATTCTCTAAAAACAAAAGTCGTGTTCTTTGAATCTCTGCAATACTTGTATCTTGTTTTCAACATCCACTCCCATCTCATATTTTGGTGAAGATAGTTTATCTCGGCCAATATGAAACAAATTCAAATGTTGTCCTATGCCTTGCCCTTTTAGACTCGTTGTTCCTATACTGTTCATGTATATGTAGGAGTCTCTAAATGAATTCCTTGTCCATTACTCTCCTACCTTGAAAACAACTCGATCTGTATTGTAATGGTAACTATCTATACTCAACTTTCTTCTTCTTAAGGTATACATCCACACGAACATGACATAGTATTTTAAAGATACTTATAACATTCATCTTTATATGCCTCTTAAAAGAGGATTATTTCTCCTTTGTTAGCTCTAGAAAATTTTGCATTACTTTGATGCCCTTTCCGCTTACGATCTACATGTTCCAACTTCCTGCATCCTTTTGTTCCTTCGCCTTCAGTAGTTCATAATCAATAATGTTAACTTAGACAATTTGATCCATATGTATCCCTTTAGTTGATGACAAGACAATACAATTGCCTATATTGTTGTCGAAAATCTTAGAAATCTTATATAAGATCCCTCTCACTCTAAAACAAAGTGGCTACATAGAAACCCTTTTACAAGATTCCTCTCACTTCTAACAATTTGTAAGGTGACTATATAGAAATCTCTTTAACGATATTCCTCTCACTCTTAACATCATATAAGGTGGAAGTATAGAAACTCTCTTTAAAAAATTCCTCTCACTCTTATCAACATATATGGTGGGCAATATAGAAATTTTACAGAATTCCTCTCGCTCTATAATTTACAATGAGTGGCTTGCAAGCCTTGTAAATAGACTTTAGGAGATATCTACATATGCATACCAGCTTACATTTACAAATATACATATTTACAAATGAAATATTTTCTGATGGATGGTTTATTCATGGAATCATCCTCCCTTTAGTACTGGAAGGAGTTTCATAGCTTCTTATCTCTAAAAATGCCTCTGACATTGATGTTGAATCTGATGTTGAATCTGATGTTGAATCTAATTTTGAATCCAAGAAACCATTAAACCAAATGATAGGTCTTCCCAGTAACCTATATAACCTCTCCTTGTGAACACCAAGCATTATTGTTGTGTCTTGAGTAACTTCCCTTGAATACACAAGTACCTAGCCATTTTGGAATGTGACTACATAACCTTCATCTTCAAAAGTTGCAACTAAGAGTAGGTTTACTTTCGAATATGGAACATATAACATATGTTCTATTCCCATAAATCCTCCCAACTCGAGTTGGAATCGTACATATCCATACCCTTTTATTGCTTGTTTGTGTTAGTTCCAAATCCCACATAGAAATATGTGTCAGATTCTGAGAAAGTTGGAAATATTGATCTCATCATGGTCATGTGGCTAGACAAGCCACTATCCATGAACCATTCATCGATGTCTTCATATATCACTTTACCAAGACCAACCATTAGGAAGTATTCTTTCTAAAATCTTTCAATAATACCATTAACTTCATCTTGGGTTGTTGTTTGTATTCTTGCAAATGCCTTTACATATTTTCAGTTTTTCTTTGGACATAAGTGTGGGTAAAGTGTCCAACACTTCTTGATCCGATGTCCACTCTTACCATAATAAGGGCAGAGTATCTTGTTCCCATCTTGGAACCGCGATCCCTTTTTTTCATTCCCCCTTTTCCTTTGTTTTGAGAAATGATCTTTACCTTTATCCTTCTTCTTGGAAGGCTTATCTTTCATGGAATGTCTTCTTTGACACTTCTCCATATTATGGTTACTAGTTCCATAAGAATCACATGGATACTTAGACCATTTACCAGTCTTATCAGTGGAAAATGTCTTCATTTCCCCTCTAGTGTGCACATATTTCTCTAGAGATGTCTTACACATGTTACCTTTCTTTGGATTGGAAGGTAATCATGACTGCTTATGAAGACCTCATCATCTAAAGTTCTCTTTTCTTCAGCTATCCTCGAGCGTTCTCCATCTTGAAGGGAAAAAGAATAATATCAGGAGTCATCCTTCTCTATCATTCCTTTTGAAAGAGGTAGTCCCTTTTGCATCGAAGACTTTACATTCTCATTGTACCAATCTTCATGGATTGATGTTGATGGTGCCAATACTTGATTTATGATCTGCAACTTGCTTTCCAACTCATGAAAAATACCCTTATGGAATTCCTCGTGATATATCAGTCGATCTTGTAGCCTCTGCTTCTCTTCCTCAAGAACTTGCAACTGCATCCTTAACTCGAAATTCTCCTTCTGGATTTGTCGATTAATATTCTTTTGCAGCCTCAACTTCATGAGAGATTTACTCATTTTTTTTTCTTGATAAGAGCCTTTGAAATCTTCACCAACTTAAGTCTTTGATCTTGTCACATCAACATCTTGCAAATTCACGTCAAAATTAGCTCTGATACCACTTGATCCGAAAATCCTTAGATACCACTTATTCTTTAAAAATATACATATGTCATCTAACTTGATTTAGAATTAATTCTTGATCGTATTGAGGTGATTTGTATAAAAATGATGTTGTGCTCCTTATCCAAAAACTCATAAACTGATGATTAATTTGCAAATTATTGAGATAACACAGAAAAAAATAAAAGAACTCAAATTACATATATTGATGACGGATATCACTTCATCTTCAAATTCCTCTTAGATAGAAATATTGTCCTTCATCATCTCAAAATACCAAATTACATTACAATATGAACTCACAAAAATCTGTTTTTATGGACTCTCTTATATTCTGCTACTCAAAACAAGAAAATGAGTGCACCATTAGAATCCTTGCAAAATTCTAAGAAAAAAGAGTATAAATTCTACCATATTCTGAACTAGCTCACTTTTACCCTCTTTACACGCCAAACGATGCACATGGCACTCATAAATGAAAATCTAGACTAATACTTTTACAAATGACCTATTAGCACAAAAATAACATCGCCATTGAAATCCTCTCAGAAAAAACGAGAAAAATGAGTATAAACATGACTATGTTCTGTCAATATACCTCATGGCATGCATATCGAGACAATATCAACTAGGCTCCTCTTCTTAAAAGCAAATATATGCATTTGTACAGCCTCGGGATCCGTGCACACCTCGGACTCTACGTCGGAATTAGTATGTGTGTCCTCGGTCTGTTTGTATAGACATGGAAAACCTGCCCAATATACAGGTTGTGGGCCTTAACTCCTCCTCTAACTTCATAAGCAACAACATTTAAGAAGTGGTTGGGGAATCCTATAATAACATGCACCGTTGGCATATTGGTTAAGGCATTGGCGCAATATATACGAGGTCGAGGGTTCGAGCCCCACTGACCTCCGATCGTTCCTGTGGTTTTTTGTTATATGGTTACAAACCATATTATATAAATAGTATTTGGCATGGATTGTTGTTAACTCACTGCACGATTAAGTTCATGGCCACATATATTACATACAACCAAGGGTCGAGGGATTAGGCCCTCGGCCCTTTAACCGTCGATTGAACCTCTGACCAACAATAAAATGATACATTGTCGAGTATGGTTAAGAAACAACGTGCATGGTACAATGGTAATGGAGGCTTGGTTAAGGTTTTTGGAGGTCACAGGTTCGACCTCTATCGACCCCATAAATTTTTAATATACTTAAACCATAATTGGCCAATGGGAGGTCACCATGTGGTAGCCTCTCATTGGCTCTCGTGTGCCACATGTCAATGAATGATTAGTCCACCTAGACTTGTACGATCTTCCCAGTCATCTGCAAACCTATCATGCCATGTCACTTGTACGTCCCATACGATCATGTGCCACATGTCACCCTTGACTTTTCCCTTTGACTTTTGCCTAGTTTGACCAAACTTTGACTAGCCATATCTTTTGCATTATAGCTATGTTTGAGGTGAAATTTGCATCGTTGGAAATCTATCACCGAGCTCCATGCATTGATGGAATTTTCGAGAGAATTTGGGATGATTAAATTTTTAGCTTTTATGGATCCCTTGGGACCTTTACGAGCGTTTTGGATCCTCTTTTATCACTTCTATCACTTGATTTACCCTTTTTGTTTTTCCATCTGACTTTGGATGATAGGTTGTGCTAAAATTCAAATTTGTCCCAAATCCTTTGAATATCCCTCTACAAGAATTCGATGTGAACTTGGGATATCTATCATACACAATTGTCTTAGGTACACCATGAAACCTAGCAATTTCTTTCATGTTTATATCAGCAATGTTGGTTGCCTTATGAGTTGACTTCACTGGAATAAAATGGGCAGCTTTAGTAAGCTTGGCCACCACTACCATAATAGAATCATGTTGCTTAATAGTCCTAGGAAGATTAGTAATGAAATCCATGGTTACAACTTCCCACTTCCACACAAGAATGGGAAAATGTTGTAGCAAACCAATTGGGTTTATGTGCTTAGCCTTGACCTTTTGGAATTCAAAGCAATAAAATTAGCAACCTCCTTTTTCATGCATCGCCAACAATATTGTTTTTTTATCACTACAATTGTTTTCTGATAGCCTGGGTGTCCAACATAAGAAACGTTATGCATCTTTGAAAATAAATATTTTTCAATTCCTGATCATTTGGCACATAAAATGTGTGCCTATACATGAGGATTCCATCCTCTTTTAGATCATAACCTTCGAATTTTTGTCGTGATTTACCTTGTTGTAAATTTACCTTTATGTCCACATAGCACTTATATGATTTGGAAACCTCTAATATTTTGTCACTCAAATCTAATTTGTACATGCTAATGATTTTATCATGCATCTCATGCACCCTCTTGTTAGTGCGTTAGCCACCTTTTTCTCTTCTCCTTTGATATGCTTGATATCAAAGTCATACTCACTAAGGAATTCTAACCACTTGCTTTGTCTGGAATTTAAACTTGGTTGTCCAAACAAGTATTTCAAAACCACTATGGTATGTCCTCAACTCAAATCTTTTTTCCATGAGGTAGTGCCTTCACATCCTCAAGGCATGCACTATGGCTTCCAATTCCAAATAGTGAATAGCATAACGCCTTTCATGTTCTTTTAATTTCCTTTATTCGTAGCACACCACATGCCCATTCTAACTAAGGACTCCATTGATACCTTCCTTGCATGCATCCATGCACACAACAAATTCTTCATTAGGATCATCAATTCTCAAAATTGGTGCACTTGTCAATAAACTCTTCAAGTGTTGAAAACTCCTTACACAATCCAGAGTCCGTTCAAATCACACACCTTTATTTTGCAAGGATGTAATTGGGTGTGCAACCTTTAAGTAGCCTTCAATAAACCTTATGTAGTACCCTGAAATTCCCATGAAGGATCTCACCTATGTGACATTCCTTGGTGTTGGCCATTCTTCAATGGTTGTTATCTTCTTCGGATCCACAGCTATCCCTTCCTCTAAAATGATATGACCCAAGTAATGAATCTACCTCTGGTAGAATGAGAACCTGCTCAACTTTGCAAACAATTGATGGTCTCTCAATACTTACAGCACCATCCTCAAGTGTTTCTCATGTTCTTCTTCAAAATTTGAGTAAATAAGTATGTCATCCAAAAACACAATGAAAAAATTATCTAAGTATTCTCTGAAAATACCATTCATTAAACACATGAAGACATCTAGTGCATTTGACAACCCAAATGGAACTATTGTAAACTCATAATGGCCATACCTCATTCTAAAAGTAGTCTTGTTGATGTCTTCTTCTTTAATTTTCACTTGGTGATATCCAGATCTGAGATCAATATTTGAAAATATCTACATGCCACTCAGCTGCTCAAAGAGGTCATCTATCCTTGGCAAAGGATACTTGTTCTTTATTGTTACTTTGTTCAACTACCTAAAGTTAATGCAAAGTCTCAACATACTATCCTTCTTATTCAAAAACAATATTGGGGCACCCCAAGGTGACACACTTGGGCATATATACCCCTTCTTTAGAAGTTCTTTAATTTGCATGTGCAATTCCTTCAGCTTTGGTGTACTCGTCCTATAAGGAGTCTTGGATACGAGGGTTGCTCCCGGAATCAAATTTATAGAGAAACCAATATCTCTTTTCGGTGGCAACCACGGTATTTCTTTAAAGACATCTTCAAATTCTTTTAGTATTGCGCAGTCTTCAACATTTGGCACTTTATCCTTATGTGTCTCCTCCATGTGCGTTGCAAATACTTGGCATCATTTCCTCTAGATTTTCTTCAATTGAAAGGTTGAAACTTCTCTGATAGCTATAGCTCTTGGAATGCCTTGAACAGTTCTTAAATTTTCGTCCTTGTCCAAGCAAGTAAAGGCCTTATTGTAATAGTCTAGAATGGCATGATGTTGGTCCAACCAATCCATACCAATGAGGAAATTATAAGAGCCCAAAGGTATGATATTCAAATCATATTTTGTGCTAAGCCCATTCATATCCATTGGCTATGCCTTAACCATCTCATTAATTTTCCTTTTTGCTCTTGTAGCTAGTTGCACCAACCAAGGTTTTCCAAGCTTACTTCTTCGCAATTAGAATCTTTACACCATATTGGGATGTAGATAACTATGAATAGCTCCTGAATCAATTAAATTAGCAATGGGTTGGTCATTAATCTTACCTTCCACTTCAAGCATGTGCAACTGAAATTTAACTTGCTTGGTATCCAGGGTTGCATAAATCCTTGGTACATTTATTCCCATGTCTTCAACTATCACAACTTGTTGTGCATTGTGAATAGTCCTCACTTTTTCACCTCTGTGTGGAAAATATCTATACATGTGGTCTCCCCCACAACCCCAACATTGAATAGGTGGTTTCCTTGGTCTTTGCCCCATTGTCTCAGTCATTTTGGGCTCTTTGGGAGTTGGTTATCCTTGAGAAGTATTTCTGAAAAGTTGTGGCTTAGTCCCTTTCTTCCTTTGTTCCATCTTCCTTTTCTTCTTGTCTTCCCAAGCCTTTTGGGAAGTTGGTCTTCCCCTTTGTTGATCATAGAGACATTTTTCTCGCCATATGGTTTCCTCCAATGTCTTGGGGTCATCATATTGTATCTTGTCACTGATAAATGATGGAATCCCAGTCAGGTACCTCTGAATTTTAACTTGCTCATCCTTGGTGAATGCAACACATTTTAGAAGTTCTAAGAATATTCTTTCATACTCATCTATTGTCATACTCCCAAGCTTGAGTTCAAAGAAATCCTTCATTTTCTTGGCATAGTATCGCTTGGTTAAGTATTTATTTTGAAAATACATTTTAAACTCCCTCCAAGTAACCTTCTTCTCATCAATGTGTTGCACTTGCACGAATTGATCCCACCACATTGATGCTTTTCCCTTTAGCTGATAGATGGTAATTCTCATTCTTCCTATTCAGAGTAATTATGAAGCTGGAAGTACTTCCTCATCCCCAACAGTCAGGTCTCTTCATCTTCATCCTTCTTGTGCTCACCATCAAAGGTAGGAGGCTTGATCTTATTCATTTCTCCTTGTAGCTAGTCCACCCCAGTCCTTCTCTTATGCTTTTTGATAGGAGATGGACTTGAACTATTTCACACTTTCTTAAATGAATGTTTTGGTGGGTAATGGTGATGATTTCTATCAGCACTTTTTGTTTTTCTTCTCTCATCATGAGACTTGTGACTTCTTGACCTACTTGACTATGTCTCCTTATCCATTTTCTTTTCTATTTTGTCCAAGATTTGCATCAACTTGATATTGAAGTCATCTTGTTGCTCCTTGGCTTTCATAAGCCTCTCATTATCAACTTTGTAGCTTTGGACATCTTTTTGTAGTCCCTTCATAGTTTCTACCAAGTTTATGTGCTCCTCCTTGCCTTCTCTATGCTCATTGGATTATGCACTATCAATACCCATATTGATATACAAACCCTCGAATTCATCATCATGGTTGCAATTTATCTGCACATCTTCCATGCTTTTGACTCTCTGCGTTGATTTTATCCTGATCTAATCAATGTTAATTTTGCAAAATGTGCAGGCAATAAGATTTGTTAGACGAATTCATGCTACGACTTCATGAAAACTCTGCACCATTTTGTCAAAATCCTTTCTTTTGATTTCTTGGATGATTTTAACATCCCAATTCAAAATTTCTGGGTGAATAATTGGAATCCTTCGTCCAAAACTTTCCCATCGACAGCTCCCTCGCGAAATTCTGAGTCTTGCACAATAAATTATGGTCATTTGGAATTCACCCAAATACCCTTTTACTCTTTATTTCTTTCTTTTGAATCCCATGTGTGCACGAGTATTCAAGATGTACCAATGCATGATGTCAATCTTAACATATACATAGCGTTTCAATATTACACTTACACCACTAGTTTTGCTTTGTGCATCCCCAAATTTCAATGTGCACACTCGTGCACCATTGTTTTCTATACATTTCCAGTGTCACACCCCACAATGTCAAAATTTAGTGCACACACTTGCACATTCTTATTTAATGCACACCATGGTCGCGCTATAATTTCAAATTCAGCCACTTACCAGTCCAAATTTTTTCTTAATTAGAACTCGGCCCATGCAGGCTCAGCGTTGAAATTGGAGCTCTAATACCAAATATAATGTAACTGTGTTACCAATATACTTCGATACCAATCTATCATGTACCCAACCTCCTAGCTGGGATACAACTCTAACACTAATTTGTCACATCCTCGACCTCCTAACTGGGTTATAGCTCTGATACCAATATGTAACATCCCCATCTACGATAGCTTATTGTTGAGCAATGTCACTCCAAAAATCTAGTGCACAGATTCTACATTATACATTAATATGCACAGAATCACATGAGGCAACACACACGATCCCAAGCTGGATTGTGCCACACAAAATTTTCTCTTCGGACACCAGTTATAACAACGGAATTAACACATTGTACAACAGTTCACACAATCATTCAGTGCACACAATATTATTGCGTGTGTAACCACTTTGAACACATGATTACTACTGTGCGCGCAACCATTCTGATGTCGCACATAGATTCAGTTCTCCTTGTGCACGTGAATCTGCTTCCTTGTACACACGATGAATCCATCCTCTTGAGCGCACGAAAATTCTAGCCTCGCCTTGAAAACTCATGATCATTGTTACAAAATTAACTAACAGGAACACTTAATAATTGTCATACTTTTCATGTGTGACAACAAACAATGAATAACAACATCATTCTTTACATGTGAAAACAACATTATACAAAATAATGACAATTAATTATATGCAACGTCATACAGAAAATAAACCCATATTAGACATAGATAATTAAGCACATAGTAAATTAGACAAGCACATAAAGGACACTCATATTTTTATAAAGAGTCATCAACTACGCACAAATATCAGATGTTCCCCCCATCCATAGACTATGTTGCTCATATACTTTCATCAATAGGTCACCCCCGAGTTGGGGCATAAACTCCACCATAGCAAAAGGATTCCTAATGTCAGGCTAAGGTCTGATAATCAACATTATTGTTTAGTCCAAGGTGCCCAACTACTAAAACTATCCTATAGTCTCTCATTCCCCACATGATTGTCCAACCCCAGAAAGTGTGCCCCTTCTCTGCTCAGTAGTCCCTCAGCTGCCCCACTTCCCTTCTAGGGCTTCAGCAATAGGTTGGACAGGAAGTCTCAAAGCCTTGTAACTAATTCCCATCGCACCAGGGAACAATTCCTAACAAATCTCTTGCCTGGAGAGAATGCTCACGGTCCTGACAACTTGCCTCTTCGACAAAAAACATCTCACCTGGAGAGAATGTTCACGGGCCTGACAACCCGCCTCTTCAACAGTAAATCTCTGGTTACAATATGGAAAACCCCTTAAAATATTTTCTTGCAGATACAATAATGGTCATTCTTTTTGTTCAGATGGTTCGACCGATGATGACAATGATTCAAATCCCCGTAAAGGAATGAGTTATTCCCAAAAATACACTAAGGTTCGACCATGTATTTGCATGGTCATAACTGGACACTTGTCACCTTCAAACTTAGCTTCAACCACTTGGTGACTTGTTCCCATCCCTCGAGAACTTAGGATAAATCAATATCCATAAATTATACTTTTTGGAAATATTAATAAAATATTCCCTTGGACTTAAGCCCCCATTCTCCCTTTTTGGTGGAGTTTATCCCTTCGTCTCTTTTCGTCTGATTGGTCTATGTGCAGTGATGTGATAATATTACTAATTTGAGTGTGATTATATTTTACAAGGATGGGCGCACTGGCCTTTTTGCATCTTGGTTGACCAGCCCAATAACCACACATGCTCTCTATCCTCAAATACACACACGCGCGTGCGCACACACACACACACATATAAAACTCGGTCTGATGTGCACTTCAAGGTGATCCTTGCACACTTACTCAGGTGGAATGTTGCACCCTTCCCTTGATGCACAATCCACACGCACTTATTCGGGTGCACACAACACTATGGAATGTGTGTGCTCCTTCTTTGAAAAATAATCCTCACGCACTACTCAGGTGCACGCAAAAATGAACCAAAACTTGGTGTCAACAGATCACCAGCCTAAATGTACATTTACAATTTCAAGTGCGAACAAAACTAAACCAACACTTGGTGTCAACAAATCACCAGCCTAAATGTACATTTAGAATTTTAGGTGCACGCAAAACTAAACCAACACTTGGTGCCAATGACTCACCGGCCTAAATGTACATTTACAATTTTAGGTGCACGCAAAATTGAACCAACACTTGGTGCCAACGGCTCACCAGCCTAAATGTACATTTACAATTGAGGTTCGAATTAGGGATATTACATTTCCTACCATGTAATATGTTGAAAAACAAATGTTCTATGTTTTTTTCCTAAAGGTTACACATTGTCGTAAGGGTAGGCCATGGATTTTGTCATTTACGAGGTCCTATTGAGGGGCACACAATAAGGTGTCAATCCTTTTTCCTTAGTGACCATTAGTCTCTCACTAGTGGTGAATGAATTGGGTTAGTTAAGTCCCATCCATAACATTATCCCCTGCCATTGAAAAATATCACTTGAAGGGCATGCATGAACATGGCACCCTTGGTACATACTGGTAGGTAGTACTTGAAGATCATGTAGTGGCATTACTCCCTTGGTATCATGCACCTAAAGAGTTTTAGAGGTTATGTCTAGCTCTTGGTTCAAGGTACTTGAAGAGTTGTAGTGATCATGTTGACAAGGTGTAAATATGATTCCCAATTGTTGGTGTCACATTACACTTATCATTAGATTGTCAACCCGGGGTTCAGTTTGTTCTTGTGAGGCTCTCGGTGGAGTATACACAAAAAGAGGACCTTTTACCACTATTATGCAATTTGATTGAAAGAAAAACAACTAAGAACTATGGCACACATAAACCAAAAAAAATCATAAACGGGTGGAATCACAGTTTTCTTGACCCCTAGCCCAATTGGTGGCACCCCATAGAGTAAGATCTCTAAGATTTAAACTCATAATCCTACTACCTAGCTCTGTTCACCAAGCAAGACCATGAACAACATGATTCCATAGCACTCATAAACTAAAACAACATTAGAAAGCAACCAAATTATCTAATCTAATATTCACACTACAAATGAAAAATGAATCTAAATGTTGAAACAGAAATTCATAGAAGAAGAAGCAACAATATTCCCAATTTCCACTTGGTTAATGGCACCTCAAATGTTACAGCCATTGGAGA
Organism: Picea glauca; assembly: GCA_000966675.3. Classification (NCBI taxonomy): domain Eukaryota; kingdom Viridiplantae; phylum Streptophyta; class Pinopsida; order Pinales; family Pinaceae; genus Picea; species Picea glauca. The sequence goes on from JZKD02S2085715.1 coordinate 599,212, forward strand.
ACGTATCCAACACTTAACACTTTGCTCAGCATACTAAAGCATCAACATAGAATACAATGATTCTTCAAAATTTAACTTTGCAACATCCTAATTTATCAACATTGTCATTTGATGACACAGCACAACCTACAGGTAACAATGGCGGAACCTACAGGTAATTCTATAGCATTTTATATACAATCTACAAACAATTAAAATGGAAAAGTATTAAAATAACATGTTGTAAATTAAATGGTAGCTATCTAAACAACTCTAGAAATAAATCAGAAATCAACATGCCAAATTAACTATGTACAAAAAAGAAAAGAGATAATCAGCACAGCACCTTACCTTGAGTGGACCCTGCTCAAGGTTCGGGTTGTGCTCCAACTCCCGGATTCACCAAAACAAAATTATGAAATTTGTCCAGACAGAAATCAGCAACAAAATATATATTGAATTCTGAAATAACATACTTTATAGCACAGTCATGTTCTTAAGGCATGAACTCTCACTCATGTTTTCTCTCATGAGCGGAAGCACACATATATACAAGTAGAGGAGGATTTCCTACTCTAGGAATGGAGCGGAATGCCCCTAAAATGTAGCTAACAATTAACAAACATAAATTAAATTGATTGATGTTCATTCCCTCTTATTCTCCCATGTTCAACGACTATCATACTCAACCAATAAGAGCGCAAAGTCCCTTCAATTGATTTGTTTATCCTTTAATCGATAGTTACAACTTGTTGGTCCATGTGCAAGCTGCCCCCTCATGCCTTTATGCTGGAATATTCCTTTACCTTGAGGGTCGACCCTTTGTGTACCAAAATATATTCACAAAGTGGATTATTGTTGACCTGGAATTTATTATTGGAATTGCAATGGCCAACAATGTTAGATATTTAGGTAGTTCTGAGTTGTTACAAGCTCGATTCCATAGCAGGTTGCTATAGGCCTGATTTCATAGCAGCGTGATTTGAAAACATGAGAACCCTGCAAATATAACATCCATCTCAATGACTTAAATATGTGGCAAAGGATGTGTAACGACCATGACTTGAAGAATCCATAATATGTGAACCTTTAAAGAAGAATCCTATAACAACTTGTCCACACTTGTCCACATATGGGTTGTCACATCAAAAGTAAATACAGAACATGCTACTTCATGTAATGTTAATCAGAAATCCAATGAAATATTAATAAATGCAATTGGAAAATCACCTTGAGCCTAAATCCCACATATGATAATTAAAATGGATAATACATGGTTATAGGTAAATGATAAGGGGTTAAAAAGAAGGAAAAGAAGGTGTCGAATGATGGTAATTTTGTGACTCATCACATGTCTAGCTCTTGGTACTAAGTATCTGAAGGCTCTGAGTTAACTTGGTCTCACCCTTGGTATTGAATTTAATTTGATTTATGTATACTTTGGAGAAAAGTATCATTTAGCATACACATTTTATTTTAGCATAGGAAATCGACTAAACTTGCATAAGTGTTTTGACTGATCATATAGACTTATGCACAATTTTGTAAAAGGGAAGTAGAATTTACTTTATAATTAGAAATGGAAATGTGTATAAAAAATGGTGAGTTAAATGGAAATAAATTCAACTTTAACGAAATAGCAAATAAGAATTTCATGTGCACCTACTCACCGAGGAAAAATAAAAGGGATATAGGGAACATCTAAGATTAAAAATTTGAGAAGAGGTTGGGATGTGATGAATAATCTCTATTTGGCATCTTAAATAAAAGAATTACTTATGCATTGAGTGACACATGGGTGAGTGAATAATATTTAATTGTTAATTAAAAAATAAGTGTTTTTCATGATCTGAATGAATCGCAAGAACCTAGAAGGCCATATAAGAAAGGAGAATTTGGGCAGGAGAGCTCACCTTGGTGATTTGGTGATGAGTTTGGTCTCAATAATGTGCTAGTATGACAGATATGTGGACCTTAAATTCTCTAGAGGAGCCACACATTCTACTATCTTGAGGGATAGATGTCATAATGCTCAATTTGTTCTTGGTGATTTGGTGTTGAGTTTGGTCTCAATAATGTGCTAGTATGACATATATGGGGACCTTAAATTCTCTAGAGGAGCCACACATTCTACATGATAGTTTTAGTACTCTTCTAATACAACCCATTGTAGCTCAAGGCTACCTAGGGAAGAAGAGTCTCATTTAGGAGTTGGTACGGTGGTCAAATGGAAAGAAAATTATATATTTGGTAAAGAAAAATTTAATCCTATACTTGGAGCAATCTTGGAATTGAAGAATCATCAAGGGAGGATCATCTACAACCTTTTTTAAACATGTATGTCAATTTGAAATTCATAGTGGTATTTTCATTTCTTTTCAAAATTAGGAATTGATATTTGGGGTTTGAAATTGTTGATCATTTATAAGGGAATTATCATATGTTTTAAGACTTGAATTTTTTTATTATAACCCTTATAATAAGCTTCAATACCAACCTAACCATTGTTGGAATACTGAGAGGGGGGGCGTGAATCAGTGTGAACACTTTATACCACTTTTAACCATAATATATCTTCTCTCACTTTATCAACAATGTTCAACAGTATATCATCAATGTATCATCTATGATTGCATTCAATATATCATGAGCATATAATAATAAGCAACATCACATCAACAACATCATATCAAATACACAATACACCAATATTTACATAGAAACCCAAATGGGAGAAAACCACTGAAGGCTTTCTTATATATATCAAGAATTCATTCATAGGAAGCACCAACTTCCAAAGTCTCCCGCTACAACTGGAAGGAGGATACAACCCCCTATTTTTAGGCTCCAACCAAAAGGAAGCTACAACTCCCTAAATTCTATGGCTCCAACCAGAAGGAGGCTACAACCCCCTAGGTGTTAGAAAAACAGGACCGTGGGGCAATAAAATAAAACAAATGCGGAAACAAAACACAGAAGATACACAATACAAGAGAGACACGGATTTACGTGGTTCACCCAGTGTGGGCTACGTCCACCAGAGAAATTGCCAGGT
>JZKD02S2085715.1:626281-653969 GCA_000966675.3 Picea glauca
TTCGGGGGCGCTGCCCCCGAACCCCCGTGCGAGGGGCCCCCCTGCGCGCCCGACGCAGGCACTCAGACACTACTACTCGTGCAAAGAATATAACACATACCCAACAAACTGTCCACAATGTTGACCCATATGTCACTCTATTATTCTGAAGACTTCACCTGAACATCACATATCAAATGTGTGCACTGCAAACCAAACTCTACATGTCTAGAACAACCTATATTGAAGATATATCTGCATGACAACAAACATAACATTCTTCATGTGTATTTTCCAACTGACACATGTGTGGGAACACTGCTTTCTCAATCGATCAATCTATGATTTTGTACTTCTGTTATCTGACTTCTCTAAATCTATCTCTACAAATACCTCATATTACTCAAAATATAGTTCATTGATCTGTAGTATATACTACATGAACTCCCCCTATTCAACATACATATTTACTAGGAGTCTCCAAGATGGGTGGCTCAGAAAAATACATGCTCTGATGCCAAGTAATCTTCCTATTCATCTATAGACTCATCGTCTCTCTGAACTTTTATTTCTTCCTTTCTTCCCGTGAATTGATCTTGCACTACAATTCCTGAAAGTACAATCTCTTGAAACTGTTATTTATTCACCTGCTCTTCTTTTCTTTCTTGCACTACTAGAAATCCTACGATCTCTCGGACATGTTATTTATTCACTTATTATTCTAGTTTTTTATTTCTTATCCAAAACTTCATGTGTCTGACATCTTCTTTTTTCCTTGTATATTTGTCTTCATCTCATACTATTGCCAATCCTAAGAGTATCAGATCTTCCTTTACCTATTCTTGTTTTCTTTTCCAACCATTATTATATCTTATATCAATGTTGTCTTTCATAAAAGTATCCATCATGCTTCTACAATCACAAGCTATGTGTCCATAGTTATGGCACTTGTAACATTCAATTTCATGTGGGGCCACATAAGCTTTTCTTGTTTAAACATTTCTTTCATAACCCCTGCAATTTGCAACCTTATGTCCAAAGCTATTACAATAAAAACAATGACCATAAAAGAAATTTACAAACCTGGAAGTGAACGATCTTCTTTGTTGTGTAGTCCTTCTGAATCCCTACCTTGGATGATCATGATCCCTTCCTTTGAGTACTTTTGCATAACTCTTACTCTTTTCTTCATTTTTCTTTTCTGGTTTTGTGGAATGTTTCTCTTCATTTTCTACTACTAATGTGGATGTTTCTGTCTTTTCGATGTTCTTACTGAGCTTGACGATTTTACTTCTCAATGTGACAACTTCTTCAAACTTCTCAACCTCTTATTATTTTTTCATTGTCCAACTCTTCATGACTTCATCTATCTTATTTTCTTATTCAAGTTGGATTTTCAAGGAAATAATTTCCTTTTCAAGTTCTCTCTCTTCTTGACCAAATTCTGATTCAAGATTATTTAAGTTGTAAGTTCATTCTTTAAGATGATTTGTCAATATATTTTCTCTCTTTTCAGCTTCCTTTCTTTTGGTTTCCAAACATTGCTTCTCTTTTATTGATTACTTCCTCGGTACTTCTATTTCGGCTTCCAAACACTGCTTATCTTCCATCTTACTTTTGTATGTTTCTTCAATCTTTCTAGCTTCTTCTAGCTGAGATCTTATGTTCTCAATGATTTGTTGGGATTTTTCGAAACTTTGAGCACTTTCTTTTTGCTTCATCAATTCCATCTTGAGTGACTTATTTTCTTCTCTTTCTTTCTTTAGTTCATTTAAATCACTAATTAGGTCTTCCTTTTCAATCTCATTATTGTCTTCTATTTCATCATTTTCAATTTTCAAGTAAGGGCATTCAATTTCAAGATGTTCGTACTTTTCATAGTTAAAGAAAAATAACTCACCTTTGTTGGCTTATCTCACTTCACACTCTTCTTCTTCTAAATCTATCTGACATGATGAGCATCTTTCTTCGTGTTTTGTACCTGTATCTTCTTTAGAAAATTATGACTCTGTGATGGGAGAAAAATAGATATAATGTAGCTTATCCCAAAGTTCTTTAGTTGATGAACACTTTCCAACCTTTTCTCTTAATGTATCAGGTAATCCTTCCCAGATGAAATCCATAGCTATTTTGTTATTCTTCTTCAATTCCTTATTGGTTGTAGTCTTTTCTTTCTTTGTAGAACTATATCGTATCACAACTGAATACCAAATATCACATCCATGTTCCTCTAAAAATACCTTCATCCTGCAACTCCACAATTCATACTTCAAACCCTTTTGACCATTGAACATTGCTGCTCCATTCATACTGTACTCTGTGATCTACCTTCCAGTGATTAAACTATTTCTTTGAAGGAACCTACTCTGATACCGATTGTTGGAATACTGAGAGGGGGGGAGGTGAATCAATATGAGCACTTTATACCACTTTTAACCACAATATATATTCTTTCAAATGATTTTGTTCTGATTATATAGCTTATGTTGACAATTTCTCCTTCCCTATTCTGGTATACCTTTCATTGCTTTCCTTTATGTAATCAACTGATTTCATTGATTTCAATTGAAAATACACTAGTATGCATCATTTATGACCCATGCTCTCTATATCAGCTAAGAATATCATGAATCCATCTATCTACATATGTCACAAACTATACATAACTCTGCTACTCAATTGTGCACAATTCTGACTCATATGTCATTGTATTCTGAAGACTTCACCTGAACATCACATATAAAATGTGTCCACTGCAAACCAAACGTTGCATGTCTAGAACAACCTATACTGAAGATATTTTTGCCTAAAAACAAACATAAAATTATTCCTATGTAATTGCCAACTGACACTTATGTGGGAACAGTGCTTTCTCAATCGATCAATCTATCATTTTGTACTTCTACTATCTGACTGCTCTAAATCTATCTCTTCAAATACCTCATTCTACTCAAAAGATAGTTCACTAATCTATAGTATCTAATGCATGAACTCCCCTAGTTCAACACACATATTTATTGGGAGTGTCCAAGCCAGGTGGATCAGAAAAATACATGCTCTGATGTGGAGTAATCTTCCTCTTCATCTATAGACTCATCGTATCTCTGAACTTTATTTCTTCCTTTATGCATGTGAATTGATCTTGCACTACAATTCCTGAAAGTGCAATCTCTTGAAACTATTTTTTATTTACCTGCTCTTCTTTTCTTTCTCGCACTACTACAAATCCTACGATCTCGGGGACCTATTATTTATTCACTTGATCTTCTGGTTTTTCATTTCTTCTCCAAACCTTCATGTGTTTGACATCTTCCTTTTTCCTTGTAGATTTGTCTTCATCTTGTACTATTTCCAATCCTGAGAGTATTCGATCTTCCTTTACTTGTTCTTGTTTTATTTTCCAAACATTCTTATATCTGATATCAATGTTCTCTTTCATAGAAGTATCCATCATGATTCTACAATCATGAGTTATCTGTCCATAGTTATGGCACTTGTAACATTCAATGTCATGTAGGACCACCCAAGATTTTCTTGTTTGAACATTTCTTTCATAAGCCCTGCAATTTGCAACCTTATGTCCAAAGTTAGTACAATAAAAACAATGACCATAAAAGAAATCTACATACCTCGAAGTGAACAATCTTTTTTGTTGTGTAGTCCTTCTAAATTCTTTCCTTGGATTATCATGATCCCTTCCTTTGAGTACTTCTACGTAACTCTTTCTTTTTTCTTCATTTTTCTTTGTTGGCTACCTAGAATGCTTCTCTTCATTCTCTACCACTAATGTGGATGTTTCTGTATTTTCAACGTTCTTGCTGAGCTTGAAGATTTTAATTCTCAATGTGACAACTTCTTCTTCAAGTTTCTCAACCTCTTCTACTTTCTTCATCATCGGACTCTTCATGACTTATTCTATCTTATTTGCTTCTTCAAGTTGGATTTTCAAGGAAATAATTTCCTTTTCAAGTCTTCTCTCTTCTTGATCAAATTTTGATTCAAGTTTATTTAAGTCGTCAGTTTTTTCTTTAAGATGATCTATCAATATATTTTCTCTCTTTTCAGCTTCGTTTCTTTTGGTGTCCAAACAGTGCTTCTCTTTTATTGATTTATTTCACAGTACTTATATTACAGCTTCCAAACATTGTTTATCTTCCATTTGAATTTTGTATGTTTCTTCAATCTTTCTGGCTTCTTCTAGCTGAGCTCTTAAGTTTTCGATGATTTGTTGGGATTTTTTGAAACTTTGAGCACTTTCCTTTTGCTTCATCAATCCTATATTGAGTGACTTATTTTCTTCTCTTTCTTTCTTTAGTTCATCTAAATCACTAATTAGGTCTTCCATTCCAATCTCAGTATTGACTTCTATTTCATCATTTTCAATTTTCAAGTAAGGGCATTCAATTTCAAGATGTCCCCTCTTTTCAAAGTTAAAGCAAAAGTGTAAATGTCTTCAACCTGCACAGAATAGATCTAGCTAGAAAATACTACACACATTTGTAGAGAGAAATTGAGAAAGAAGAAGCAACATAGAAAGAATGGAAAAATTCTCATTAACCTAGGAGATTGGATAATGACTAATAAACAAGGAATAACCTTAGGAAAAATAAATCCTAGGTGTGTGTGAAGTAACTCTAACACCCCCCCTGAACATCACTATGGTGAAAATAAAGAATGGGTCCCGGCTACGAGGCCATCTTAGGTACCCAAATACAAAAGTTACACTGAACTAAACGAGGAAAGAGGGAAAAACTCATGGGAACAAAACCCCCCCTCAAATTACAATGCATAAAATAAAAAATGATAAGGAACAAAAGGCAGTTGCTAAGCAACCATGTCCTTCACTCCAAAAAGACCTTGCAACTGTGCAAGTTTGTGCTCTTTGAAGATTTTGTTAAGATGTAGATGTCTGCACAGATATGATGAAGTATATGCATCATCAATATTTCCACACATATCCACTTTATCTTCTTGTAATGAATAATATCCAAATAAATTTTGGATGAAATTTTGAAAACCGTACGGCCATTTCTGAAAAAACACTGAAATTTTGTTGATTTTAAAACGATCATAACTTCACTTTCTGGACTCCGTTTTGGACGATTTTTTTTTTTTGAAATTGGATATTTTCCCGAGAGGAATTCAAATATCCAATTTTTTTTCTGAAAATAGTGCTCATAAAATATCATAATTGAGTCTTATGTGCGCGGCTCCCTTTTTGTCTCCCGACATGCATGCATGGTGCATGCAAAAGTGTCTGCATGTGACTCCTGAGATGCATGCCATATATCTTCCACATAAATTTCAGAAAATAAATCTGAAATGGAGTAGACATCATCTTCAATTATTGGAATACTAATTTCTGCAAAAACGTTTGTAGAAGACTCTTCATAATAAGAGGCTTGATCTTTTGATAGCTTCTCTTCTGGCTCTATCTGTTCGACCTCCTGCATGAAATCTTCACAATATTCTTTATTCCCAAATAGAACCTCCAATCTAGTCCATAGTTCATTTGGATTTAATCCTTGTGATTCTTCATATACTTGATGGAAAAGTTCAGGAGAAACAGACATGTTGATACTTCCTATGGCCATATCTTGTCTATTGAGAAAGTCATTTTTCTCATCGATAGAATCAAGCTCTACTTCCGTTGCCATAGTTATTTGGTACAAGCCTCTGCATCTAAGATGAAGCGGAATTTTTGGGTTCCATTCCAAATAGTTATAAGGCGTGAGAAGTATTTCTGGTGAATAATCCATCTTTTGTTGTCTTCAATCTTTTGTACCTACAAAAAATGATTTGGTGTAGTTTTTTCTTAGCAGTCTGTTGGCTCTAATACCATGTAAATGTCTTGAACCTACACAGAATAGATCTAGCTAGTAAATACCACACACATTTGCAGAGAGAAATTGAGAAAGAAGAAGCAAGATAGAAAGAATGGAAGAATTCTCATTAACCGTATTCGACACTCAAAGAGTGAATAATTTACAATAGATATAGGCTACATAAGTAACTAATGAGCCATAGTGGTGGTGTAGATTGATCTGGACACACACCAACAGTTACAAGAGTAAACTTCCACCTAGTCTAGTCTCTCAGGCATATACGAGAGTGAACTACCACCTAGTTGAGTTAACTAGTCAACTAGTCTTCAGTTAACTGACTGAACAAAGAGTAGTGAGTTGGTGATGATCCCAATGTTGCATGGTGAAAAAACCAATGCAACATCTAAACTTAACTCAACTAGTCAAACCGAAGTGTCAACTGAAAGAGAATATTCTCTAGGTAGAATATTCTCCCCTAAAATATAGGAGATTGGATAATGACTAATTATGACTAATAAACAAAGAATAACCTTAGGAAAAATAAATCCTAGGTGTGTGTGAAGTAACTCCAACAAAAATAACTCACCTCTATTAGCTTTTGTCACTTCACACTCTTCTTCTTCTTAATCTATCTAACATGATGAGAATTTTTCTTCTTGTTTTGTACCTGTATCTTCTTTAGCGAATTTTGTCTCTGTGATGGGAGAAAAATAGATATCATGTAGCTTATCCCAAAGTTCTTTAGTTTATGAACACTCTCCAACCTTTTCTCTTAGTGGATAGGGAAGTCCTTCCTAGATTAAATCTACGGCTATTTTGTTATTCTTCTTCAATTCCTTTTTCATTATAGTCTTTTCTTTCTTTGTAGCATTATATCCTGTCACAACTGAATACCAAATATCACATCCCCGTGCCTCTAAAAATACCTTCATCCTGCAACTCTACAATTCATACTTCAGACCCTTCTGACCATTGAACATTGGTGCTCCATTCATATTTTAGTCCATGATCTACCTTCTAGTGGTTAAACTATTTCTTTAAAGGAACTTGCTCCGATACTAATTGTAGGAATACTCAGAGGGGGGGGTGAATCATTATCAACACTTTATACCACTTTTAACCAAAATATATATTCTTTCATTTTATCAACAATGTTCAATAGTGTATCATCAATGTATAATCTATGATTGCATTCAATATATCGTGAGAATATAATCACAAGCAACATCACAACAAAAACACAATACACCAGTATTTACGTGGAAACCCAAATGAGAGAAAACCACAGAATGATTTCTTATATATATCAAGAATTCATTCATAGGAAGCACCAACTTCCAGATTCTTTGGATGCAACAGGAAGGAGGCTACAACCCCCTATTCTCAGGCTCCAACCTGAAGGAAGCTACAACTCCCTGAATTCTTTGGCTCCAACCAAAAAGAGGCTACAATCCCCTAGGTTCTCCGGCTACAACCGAAAGGTGGCTACAACCACCTACTTCTCAGGCTCCAACCTGAAGGAAGCTCCAACACCCTGATTCTCTGGCTAGAACCAAAAGGAGGCTACAACCCCATCTGTTCTCTGGCTACAATCACCTATCCTTGCCTCGTCTTACCACAGTAAAATATAAGTGTCAAATGATGAAACCACTACTACATTGTCATTGTGAGATATATCATTGTAAACATACACCAGTCTGTACCAACATGTAACCAACATGTGCCAAAATAGTGTAATCAATCATGTACCAAAATTCAACATGTACCAACAAATACCAATAGGTACGTGACCTATATATATTGTAGCTCACATATGTACGCGCCCTATATATATTATAGCCAGCGTATTTACGCGGCTTGTCTATATTACAGCCTGCATACACCCTCTGAGAACTAGGGTTTTCACCTTTCTGAACTCTGAATCTTTGTCTCCTTTGTCACTATCACTATCATTGTCACTGTCACTGCCACTATCACTGATACTCAACCAAATCCTCTCACATGGATCATATACCAAAGACACTTCTCAACTAGATGTCCAACAACCACATGCCTCAACCAATCATGATAGAACATCACCACATATTATCACAAGATATGTGTCTCAACCCTGTACAATCTTATACCATCAACCATGTACCAACCATGTACATGTACCATATACCATACCATGTGCCAACCATGAAAATCAACCAGGTATATCAACCATGTACATCAATGCATGTACCTTATACCATACCAGGTGCTAATCGTGCAATGTATCTCATATACCACATCAAGCATCAAACTTGTAATATACGATGTACCATAAGATATGTTGAACAAGTAATACCAAGTGTGTATCTCAACCAAGTACCTTCACTACTGAGAGATGTATCCTATGCATGTACTACCATATGCCAAGTGTATATCTCAATAATGTATTAATATCAATGGTATATCACTAACACAACAACCATACACCTTGTACCTATAAACCAAGAAGTGTACCAGCAATGTATCTCACCCAAAATGTACCATATACCATGAAATGCTTCTAGGCATATGCTTAAAGCATGCTCTTCAATATCACAAAGATATATTCTCATAACACAATATGACAAGCCTCAAGTATATGCCAATACCACAAAGATGTGCTTCTAACAATGAACCATAACAACCATAAACTAAATACCAGGAGTGTGTCTCAAGCATATAACAATCTTACCTCAACCATGTACAACATGTTTCATATACCATACCATCAACCATATGCAGATCCGTCCATGTCATACATGAACCATCTCTAACACCTTATGCATGCCCCCTATGCATACATCACCATACAATATGAATATCCCTCAACCAAGTACATCAAGATGTGGACTATAAAGGACCATATCAGTATTGAACCATACATAAGAGTGATGCTCATTCAGCTAATTAGCCAACATAGACCATATCTAAATATCACAACAACCATACCAAGAATGCCTCAATCATTCACCATACCATAAGCAAAAGTAACCATCAAAACAAACATGTAATCATACCAACACCTATATAGTTGATTTTAACCTATAGAATGATGACCTGGGAACTTGCTTCAAACTTCAAGGACCTAGTAATAACATCTACTCAAATTTTTCATGAGATTTTCACATGTATGCTACTTCTTCTATCAACCTGTGTATGTACACTACCTGTTGTACAGTCAGCCCGTGTATTCCTCGAAAACTAGGGTTTTCTCAAGTTATGCAACTTTGAAACTTTCGGTGATTCAGACCTTCACTACCTCAGAAAAATTCCGCCACATTCAACCTAAAAAATACCAAAGATAAACCATAACCATTCACTAAACCATTCATTAAACCATAACAATTCACTAGATAGATGTTCAATATAAGTGTGTGTGAATGTGTTAATGAATGACTCCATGAGGTGTATTTATACAAGTGATAGGTAAATCCCCTCCTTACTTTAGGGATTATAGGTTTTTCTTGTTACAACAACTTTACCCCTTTATTAACTAACTAGGGGTTTCTTGACCACTCTTTGGGGTTTCCAACTTCGCAAGACCATATCTCCCTAACTGTCAGGAACTACTTGACATTCCACATATCACCGGAAATAGAATGACGAGAAATATCCATATATGATTGTATTACCTTCATTTAAACTTTCCTTTATGTCCTTATTCCTCAAACAAAATTGGGTCCCGTGACCACACCTATGGGTTTCTTGTAAACTTATACAAAGCATATTTGCGTGAGGTCCATACTTAAAGATACGCCATAAGGGGACCACTTTGGAGACTTATCCAAATACACCCATCATTCGCAACCATACAAATTATGACCAACCATAAAGAAAGCTTGTCCACATTTCTAGGGCTTCGGGACTTGTCCAAGGGTTGACATCAATCACTAAGGGTTGACATCACTATCCATGGTCACTCTCCAAGGGTTGACATCAATGAAAACCAAATATCCAAACCATTTGTCCATCAATATAGACCAATTGTCCGACAACCATGTAGAAAATCCCACAATGAATGATTGCTTAAGAAAAAATCTAGAAACAACTTTTGTAATTATTTTTATATACAAACATAGGTGATTGTGCCCTATATAAGCCATAGACATGATCGACTGCTAGTTACCATTATAAAAAATTTGGTCACATCCTTTTTACCATCGATTACCTTCAACAAAATCATGGTTGTAACACCATATTTTCCCCCAAGTCTGTAATTATGCTTAAGACTTCATGAATTGTAATTGATGAAGACTGTAATTGTGTTTTATGTAAATAAAAACACCAATCAGATGAGTGAGAGGGAATCATTGTAGTACTAGCCATGATACCACGAGTGGGAGTTGATGAGGGGGGATTTGGGAAGTTTATATGAAGAAAATAGGAAGCTTGCTAAAAAACACAACCTACACCTACAATACCCCAAATGACTCATCTGTTTGAAGTACCATGTCTTCCCTCTCCACAAGAAACCCTTTTATGGCATCAAATCAGGTAGTTGAAGCACTTATGACTGCCTTCAGAACATCTACTCAGAAGAGTGAAGGATCAGCTATAGTTGTGATCCATAATTACTCGAAATCGCCCCTTCGATTTGATAGCTTGACCCTAGGGGTTTCTTCTAACATAAGTGAGTTGGGGGGGAGTCGAGGAAAGGGAGAATGTTTTGAATTGGAAAGAGGAATGAGGAGGAAGAGGGAAAGAAAATAGATGAATGTGCACACACATACACAAACAGAGTCAATAAAAAATGGTATGGCAATGTCAATTAGAAGACAAAGCTCATGCACAGGGATATAAACAATAGAGAAACTAGGAAATTTATATGAAGAAAACAGAAAGCTTTCCCAAGACATGAATGGTCACCCTAAAATAGAGAATACCCATATCCATAGTGGAGCAGAGAGGGTCACAGGTTGGTGCTTGCTGGAAATAAACCCGCACTGGTAAGGGTAGGGAATTGTGAGAATGTGTAGCATAGAAGGGACTCGCTTGTGCTGATGAAATCCAGCTGGGAAGGCACCTAGTAAGCTCATGGATGCCCTGATCTTAGTGGGAAGAGGGGATTTCTATTGTTGTCGGTGTAGTTAAAGAGAGTAACCTTCCATACCAACTCCTTGACCTGTTATCTAACTTGTGAGAGTCCCCTGGTGGTATCATGGCCTGGCATGGGGGTGGATTGTTGTAGAAAGAAAAAAGTATTGCATGGACTATGGTTGATTGGAAAGGCATTCACCCTCAGTCAGTTAGTTGGTTGAAATTTAAACTGAACGTATAAGTATTTCTTTGTATGCCCTTTAAATGTTTATTAATGAATATGAATCTCATTATGTGCTCAAAGGTAGCTTGATATGTTGAATGAGTGATAAATTTGAGTTTCAATGCTATAATGTAATCTCATTTAAAAGGTTAGTTGATTGCTTGTAATGGTTGTGCTTTGGGAGATCCAGTGGAGATCGATAAGCCCGTGCTTTCCCCAAGCCTTGGAAATGGAAAGTTTGTAGGATATAAAATATTCACCTCAGGGATTATGGTGAAGTGTTTCATGCGTAATGAGGAAGTGGGTTAAAATCTTGGGGGGTGTGAGTTAAAACCCTTGCAAAATACTGCCACGGAATATTGTGGGCCCGTATTCCCTGAAATGACCCTTAACCGTGTTAAATCGCTATTTAAACATTGGATGAAACCTTAGTCATTGATTCGGCGAGAAGAATTGATCTCAACCGTTCATCAGAGATATGGGATTCAAAGGAAACCTGTCGAAAGGAGGACCTTTCATAAAAACTCAGGAAGATTACCAAGGTGAGATTTCTGATGGGAAATTCTTGAGTCAATGAGAGTCATCCATTAATCAGGAGAGTTGGCCGATGAGATCTGGACCATAGATTTATTAAACGGATAGGCCTATCAAAAAGGTGGAGTTTGGAAAGATCTGTTGGGAACAGGCAGGAGTAACTTTCGATGAGAGAAAATCCATGTTGAAAACCCGAGAGTTGTAAGATCCATATATTTATTGGAGATTCAGTTGATGATATCTAAGTCATTGGATCCGATGAAGGTCCGGCCCGAGAAAGGACCTTGTCAAAATGGTAGTGTCGAGTAACTACCAAGCGGCTAATGGGATCCTATGAATTCTTGACCATTAGATGTGAGGGTTTGATGACTATCGGATCCTTCAAAAGATTCTCGTTTGGGAATACCACAAGGTTGTGGAGAGTGATTATTTCCCGATGGTCATGGCCTAAGTGGGTGGGGACCATTGACCCACCTACGGAGTAGTCCAATGAGATCTCAGTCCTAGATCTTGTCATAGACCCCACATGTTGAGTGTTTGGAGGAGAATGGGCATGTCCTTGACCCTTACATTGTTTGAAGGTTCTAAGGGGATCAGGACCATTGATTTCTGAGCTTGTTGATTGTTGGATCTGTTAGGGTGAGTTTATCAAAAAGGTTGGATCAGGGAATGGATTGTGGGTTGCATAACTTGCTTTCCTGATGGGAAGGAATATCGACTCATCAATAGCCATTGACCTAACCAAAGTTGAGTGAATCTGATTCATTCAATTGGGAAATCTTATTTCCTAGTTGTGTAGTCACATTCCATCGAAGGTTGATCATTAGATGTGAGGTTTTGATGACCATTGGATCCATTGGAATATTCTTGTCTGGGAAGATCATAAGGTCATGGAGAGTAATTATTCCCAATGGTGAAGGCCCGAGTGGATGGAGATAGTTGATCTTCCTGTGGAGTAGTCCAACAAGATCGCATTCATAGATCTTATTGTAAACCCCACCTGTCGAGTGTTTGGAGGAGAATGGGCATGGCCTTTGAACCTTGCATAGTTTGAAGGTTTTGAGGGGATCAAAACCATTGATTTACGATCATGTTGACTATTGGATTTGTTGGGAGTGAAGTTGTCAAAAAGGTTGGATCGTAGAATGGATTGTGGCTTGCATAACCTATTTTCCCAATGGGAAGGAATCCCAACTCATCGTTAGTCGTTGATATAACCCAAGCCGAGTAAATTTGAGTCGTTCAATCGAGAAAGCTTATTTCCTGGTTGTGTAGTCACATTCGACCGAAGGTTTGCTGAGGGAGGGTGACGAATCCAAGGACATGTCACTACCACGATAGCACACACACCATCCTGTTGATTTTTCAATGGGCTAGGTTAAGCATGTAGTTCATTCCATTTTTAGCATCTTTCTTAACCATAAACAATAATGTTGCAGCAACCAAGATCACAAGAAGAAACACCATGCACAATAACACAAGAGGTATCCTAGGAAACCCTTATCAACAAGGGAAGAAAACTCAGCCAAATCCTTTGCTATATTCTTCAAGAGAAAGACCTTCACCACCAAGATAAAACTTATCACACCAGAGGGTTCTCAAACCTTAGAAGACTAGCGCCCAAGAGAGGTGCACACTTTTCCCAAGAAGGTGTACTTGTTGAAATTTCCAAACTTATATGAAAGATATGATTCCACAATGGGGAATCTCCCTTTACTTATATTATAATTGTCCTATCAACAGAAGTGTTTATTGGCACAACAGGGTCGACCTCTCTAAGTCACATTATAATTAGTATTAACCAGATTAATTATTTTTTACATTTATTACTAGTCACATTAAGGTGGGATAGACCTATACCCTTTACATTACAATTAGGGTTACAGGTAGGTCTGACTCTTGTACAATATAGCAAGGGATCTCATACACCCACTAGTGTTCATCCACTAAGGGCAGATCCATAGGGATGTATGTATCTCTGGCTCATTGCATTACACAGAAGAGCCACTTCTTCACACGTTCACATGTGCTCGTCCACAGGCACGTCCACTCAACAGATCTTCTTTCCCACTGCATTACACAGGAGATTCATATGGAGTTTCTTGTCAACTCTTGTGCTAAGAGGAGGCTAATACATCATCTTCATTTATGTTCTCATGACGATTCACCCAGCACTTTTGGATTTCACACGTTCACCTTGTGCTCAACCATATGCACATCCAACTCAGCAGATCACCTTTCCCATAGGATAATCATATGGAGTTCTTATCAACTCTCTGAATGGAGGAGGTCATATCTATGTTCCAGCTCTGTCTTATATAAGAACCACACACCCTCTTCAGGGGATTTCTCTCAAGTTTGTAAGCTGGAGAATATCTCACATAGCTGCAATGATCCACATCTCACGGTATCACATAGATACAATCATCAACACATCTTGCACAATGGTGCAGATTATGTGGAGGAAGCCCACATGAAATCTATGCAAGCCTAAGGTCATGAGGAAGGGTAAGACCTGATACCAAAAGTGTAATGAAAGGAGAAATTTTGACATCCCACCAACTTAAGTAGGGTTTAGAGGGTCTAATCTGTTACAGAGTGGTATCATAGCAGAGTTCAAACTCTAGGCTTGAATGGGTCACCAAGGCTGAATTATTATTTCCTAATTGTACATGAGGAATGTATATGTTTTATTTTTGAATAATTTAGTTGTGTTAATGAGTGCTAACAATTATTTTGAACAGGACTGACAACAAGAATGGAATCTCGAGTCAGGATTTCTAGAGTAGAATGATGTCTAACAAGGCCAATAATTTTATGCACAAAAATTTGAAATGTGGTATGTTAATAGTCTTACATTGTTTTCAGCATGTAGGATGTATTGAAAAGGGAAACAAAAGTGAATGGTTTAGCACAATATGGAGGAACCTCACATTTCTGAGATGAAGAATATGATGGAAAGAGGGCCAGAGAAACCCCTCTAGATTTGGTATCCACTGTAAGGAGTATGAAGGAAAACAATGAAAGCCTCATGAGAGGTCAAGATGAGCAAGCAAAATTAAATTTAGTATTATTACAAAGTCTATCCAAGATTCAAAATCACTTGAAACAAGGTCCAGAAGTAGGGATCAACTCATAGTAACGTGGGAATGAGTTCTTCCAGGAAGAGGCACAGAGATGCTAATTGATGGAGATACTTCCATAGATTCATCTAATAGAAAAAAACACTCAATAAGAATTTTCTGAAAATGACAATGGGTCAAGTGTTCCCAAAATGAAAAAGAAGAGACGTTCAGAAAGTTATCCGACATAATAATTCAAGAAGGAAAAGTCACCTACCTTTGATGGGGAAATCAATAAAGGAGAAGAGGTTGAGGCTTGGTTGTTAGGATTAAGGAAGTATTTTCGAGTGCATAATTACTCTAAAAATACAAAGAAAAATATAACCATCTTCAATCTGAATGGAGGAGCTTCCATATGGTGGGAGGGCCTCCAGAACATTAAGGGATTAAAGGAAAGAAATATGACCTAGAAACAATTCGAGAAATATTTAAGGAATGCATACTTATCAGAGAAGTATTATGATGGTAAGATTAAGTAGTTCTGTGAACACAAATCAGGGTAACTTACCATTGATGATTATTCCAAGAGGTTCTCGGAGTTGTTGAGGTATGTTCCTTACCTCAAAGAAGAGAAAGGAAGAATGCAATGCTTCCTTAGTGGATTACCATAGTCTTGTCAGGATATGATTGAGTTTGATGAGCCTAAGACTTTGGAAGATACAATTAGGAAGGCCAAGTTTTTTTATGACCAATCCAAGCATAGGCAGAAGCCACTTAAGGATTGGAAGAGAACATTTAAGTTCGAATTTCAGAGAAAGGGATTTAAATCATCCCAATACAAGAATCTGAAAAGAGGTGCTCAGTTCGGTCATCTGAGTAGAAGTATAAAACAATGGAATATTCCATCTTTGAGTGGGAATAGGCCAACACAGCAAGTAAGAGAGAAAGTAGAGGAGAAAAATAAAGGACCTCTACAATGTTGGGGTTGTGGAGAGGCACATATGTTGACAAATTATCCCCACAGACAACATGATGATAAAAGAGTTTACCATGTTCAGGAGGCTACTATTGTTAATGATGTGGCCAGGAATGTGCCACAAATCTATGCAGTTGTTTAGAATTGATAAGCAAACCACCAAGATTATGTGATGAAGCTAGAAGGTATAATTTCCAAACAACCCATTTATATTTTGATTAAGCCTTGTTCTAACCTTAGCTATGTTTCTCCCCAAGTTGTTGAAGTGACTTCTCTACAGAGGAAAAAGCATTCAAAAACGTTGTTGGTTCAATTAGCCACATGGACTAAGTGAAAGGTAACAGAAGTGATTGAAGCATGCCCATTTGAAATGAGTGGAATGCATACACAATAATCCTTAAACATATTGCCTTTATGGTCATATTATATGTTGATAGGTATGGTGATGCAGGAGCATTGCAAGAAAGCGCAAAGGGGAGGACAGTTGGATAGGCACCAACGCACATTTTGAAGATATTTTGAATTTCAAAAAGGATGGCACATTAATGTAATATCTGGAGAGACACAAGTGCGCTTAAATGTTTTGGGGATTGTAATGTAGATTTTGAGCATTTCTCTCATCTATCGGATGTAGACAATTAATGTAATCAATGTAAAGTAGTTGTAGAGCTTTTAATTCGATAAGATAGCTTAGAGCTGTAGGAGGGAAAACTCAAGAAATTTTCCTCGTATGTATTGTATTGTATCATTATTCTCATTGTAAGGGTAGAAGTCGTAGAGCTAGAGAGAAAAAGAGAGCAAAGAAGAACATAGACTGTAGAAGTTGTATAAGCAGATAGTTGTTTCTATAAAACCCGTGTACAGAAGCACTTGAGTTAATATAAGAATTCTTTGACTCAATTTCATGGTGTTGTTATGAATATTGTTTGTATCTATTGAATGGTATGTTTACAGTTTGCTTATATCCTCTGTTCTACATTTGTTTCAATGCTTTATGTGTATGATTTCATGTCGAATGTATGACGTCTATGACAGGGAGAATATGAGTTTCACTTGTTTCGCTTCCTAAGAATTTCTGCAAGGAGTGCAGTGACGGTACACAAGGAGCGTGTTGATGAGATTCTGAGTTTTACCTTAGAAAAACTAAGGAGAGATAGAGTTGTCCTCATGCCAACATAAGTGCAAGTATAGCACAGAGCCATGTAAGGTGTGCACAGGCCAGGTTGAAGTCTTATACTTTTCCAACCAGGTGAGTTGTTGAATAACGGTTGTCGCAAGGAGTATGTAGAGTTGGAAGATTTCAGATAATCAGAGATTATTGTGAAGGCAACAAGGAGTGCATGCAAGAATATCTTAAAACCTTTGAGTTTGTAGCAATATTCAAGCTCAGGAAGGATAGAGACTTAGAAAGTTCAAAGGAAGGACGAGGTTCGAAGTTACCTCACAGAAACCAAGCTCAGGAGGAAGGACATCAAGTTATTTGGCCAGGAATCTTTGAGAACTTGAACGGACGGTTGAGTTTCTCAGAGGGAGAAGCGCAGATATCCATGGACCGTTGGATCCAGTGGATCAGCGTGGAGGTTAAGACGGAGTGTCTTACAACACTCACAAGCTCAGGAGGATTAGTAGCCGTTAGATCTGGATCAACGAGAGTCGTTAATTGGAGAATGGAGTTTCGGCGTTTCAAAAGTCGGAAGTGTGGTGGAAGTTGTTTTCAGGAATCCCCGATACACGAAATCCTGACGCGATCTGGACCTTCAGATCTTAGGAGGTTCAGGACCGTTGATCCATGGTAAAGAAGTCATGAGTTCGTACTTTAGGAAAAAGGAGGAGAGTTGCATCGTGAACTCATGAGTCGCAAAATCCCGACGCACTCAAAGGAGAGGCCCCAGGATTTGGCTAGTGGTCATATGGTGAAATCATAAGGGAGGAGCTAAGGATCATTAGCCCATTTCGGGGTTTCGGGAATCAGAGGAGTTGGGTGACTCGCAGCAGGAATCCCGAATGGTAAAACGTGAAGTCGTGAAACTTGAAGAGACATTTGGGCTAAGTCAGTGGTCATGCCAGTGGTCATGCAGAATAGGGGTTCACACCTAGTGCTAGTTTGCGCAAGCGTAACTTCTAAGAAAGACCTATCATTTTATTTGTATTGAAGGTTCCAGTGGGAACTAAAGATCCATTCCGACTCAAGGATATAGAAAGATCAAAAGACCGGGAGGTCAAGCAGACCCTGCTGAGGTAGGGGTGTTGCATCAAGTGGTATCTGAGATTACAATCATTGTTTTTTGTAAGCAAGAGAAGAAAGAAGGAAAGTTGTGATTAAATTTTGCGTGGACATGAAACAATGTTGCCAAGAAGACGTTAAGAAAGAACCATTCCTGATCCAACTGTGGAAAGGGAAATGAGAGAACTTCATGCTCGATTAGATGCTATGGAGACAGCACAGAGACGAACACCTGATACTGGATATATTAGTGATGTTGAAAGAGAAAACAAAGTTGGAGCCGAATATGTTGCAGAGGAACGTCTTTTAAAGTTATTGTAAGAATAGGGGCCAGAGAAAAAATGGACATCCCGATGTATGAAGACAACTTAGACGTTGAGGAGTTTCTAGATTGGTTTAGAGCTCTAGATAAATACTTCAACTATGAGGATATCGAAGAAGATAATAAAGTAAAGCATGTTGTCACTAGACTAAAAGGGCCTGTAGCACTGTGCTAGGATAAACTACAAGATGACAGGTGTTGCAAAGGTAAACAAAGAATTAAAAGTTGGGATAGGATGGTCGCCAAGATGAAAGCCAAGTTTATACCAAGAGATTACCAAATTAATCTATTTCGAAGAATGAAGAATTTGAGACAAAAAGGGATGACAGTGAAGGAATACACTGAGGAATTTTACAGACTCAACATTAGAGTCGGTCATCATGAGAGTGATGATGAAATAGTCATCAGATACATGAATGGCCTGAGATATGAGATTCAAGATGAGATGAGCATGGTGACAATCAGAAATGTGGAAGATGCTTATCAGATTGCTTCAAAGGCAAAAGTGAAATTGGCCCCAAAGCAAGGTCAAAGGGGCAGAGGTAGAAGTCAGAGCAGAGGCAAAGAAATTGCCCATGACAGAGTACAGAAGCCCAAGGATGAAGAGAATAAGACTCATACCACCTAGAAATGGGAGGAAGCTCACAAGGAGGACAGTATGCCGATAGAAACACTTTTCCTCGAGCAAGAGGAAGAGGAAGAGAGAGAGGAGGTGAAATAAAGTGTTTTGTTTGTGGAAAGATAGGACACAAATCTTTTGAATGTCCCGATAGAAAAAGGGATGGAGGATGTGAAGCTCACATTTCAGAAGCGTAAAGGCGAAATGTTGAGGTAGAAGATGCAGAAGTGGAATATCCTTAATGATGAGGAAAATTCTCTTAAAGCCAAAGAAAGAGATGGAGAATCCAGGCCAAAGGAACAGTTTGTTCAGAACTTCTTGCAAGACCAAGGATAGGGTATGCAATGTAATTGTTGACAGTGGAATCACAGATAATCTAGTATCCACGGAGATGGTGGAGAAGCTGGAATTGGAAACAATTGCACATCCAAGCCCATACAACGTTTCGTGGTTGAAAAAAGGACATCATGTAACAGTCACTAAACAGTGTTTGGTTGAATTTAAGATAGGGGGATATAGAGATGAGATCTTATGTGATGTTATTCCCATGGATGTCTATCATCTTCTGTTGGGGAGGCCTTGGAAATATGACAAAAATGTTATTCATGACGGAAGAAAGAACACATATACCTTGGAGAAGAATGGTAGAACGCATATGTTGCTGCTAATTGAAGACAAGAAGGTGAAAGAAGAAACAAGCAATACTATACTTCTCATGAGTGGGAAGGAACTTATAGATGAAGTCAAGAAGGAAGAATACATGCAGTTTGTTGTGGTAAGAAAACCCAGAGTCATCTTGACCAATACTTCAATAGATGATCTACCTGAGGAGATTCAAGAAATGTTGGAGAATTTTGTTGATATAGTGGTGGACGATTTACCTTGTTCGTTGTCACCCATAAGGAGCATAAGCCATCACATTGACCTTATACTAGGGGCAAGTTTACCAAACAAAGAAGCATACAAATTGACGTCGTAGGAGAATGAAGAAGTTAAGAAGCAAGTCCGGGATTTGATGGACAAAGGGTTGATTAGAGAAATATTGAGTCCATGCATTGTGCCAATAGTGTTAAGTCTAAAGAAGGATGGTGGATGGAGGATGTGTACAGACTCAAGGGATATAAACAAAATCACCATCAGGTATAGATTTCCTTTACCCAGGATGGATGACTTGATGGATTTCTTGAGTGGAGCAAAGTTTTTTTCAAAAATTGATTTGAAAAGTGGATATAATCATATTAGAATGAGGGAAGGTGATGAATGGAAGACAACATTCAAGATGAATGAAGGGTTGTATGAATGGATTGTCATGTCATTTGGGTTGACGAATGCACCAAGTACTTTTATGAGATTGATGAACGAAGTCTTGAAATATTTCAATGGGAATTTTGTAATTGTATATCTTGATGATATATTGATCTTCAGTAAAACTGAGGAAGAACATTTGAGACATTTAACTCTAGTGATGAGGAGGTTTCAGCAAGAGAAGTTGATGATAAATATGAATAAGTCGTCTTTTGTGAAGACATAACTCATTTATTTGGGGTTCGTGATCTCTTCGAACGAGTTGAAGATGGATCCAGAGAAGGTTAAAGCAATCAAGGAGTGGCCATCACCAAGGAATATATTTGAAGTCAGAAGCTTCCTCGAACTAGCCAGTTTTTACAAGAAGTTCATCAGAAACTTTAGTGAAATTTCTGCACCAATGAGGGACACAGTCAAGAAAAGACATAAATCTTTTCATTGGATAGAGGAAGCGGAGAAAAGTTTCAAGTTGTTGAAGGAGAAGATAATTGGACAGCCAGTTCTAGTTCTGCCAGATTTCAGTAAGACATTTCAAGTGAGGCATGACGCAAGTGGATTTGTGATTGGAGCAGTCTTAAGTCAATACAATAGACTAGTTGCATACTTCAGTGAGAAGTTGAATGATGCCAAAAGGAATTATTCTACGTACAATAAAGAGTTTTATGCAATCATATAAGCACTGAAGAAATGGAATCACTACTTGGTTCCAACAGAGTTTGTTTTGTATAGCGACAGCCAGGACTTACAGTTTGTAACTAGACAGGAGAAACTGAACCAAAAACATGCAAAATGGGTTGCATTTATGCATAACTTTACTTTTGTTATAAATCACATTTTTGGAAATGCTAACAAGGTTGTTGATGCATTGAGCAGGAAATGTTTGATTCTGCAAGAGTTTCGTGTGAAGACCTTAGGTTTTGATAGCCTTAAGGATATGTACAGAGATGATTCAGATTTCAAGGATGCTTATGAAGCATGTGAGAATCATGTTCTGAGAGATATGAGCCAATGGATTGAATACTTGATTCAGGATGGATTATTATTCAAAGGAAATCAGTTGTGTATCTCGAAGAGTTCTATGAGAGAACAAAATTTGAAGGAAAATCATAGTGGAGGATTGGTTGGACACTTTGGCCATGAAAAGACATTTGCGCAACTGAACAATTTGTATTATTGGCCAGGGATGAGGACAGATGTCAAGAAATTTGTCAATAGATATAGAATTTACCAGCACGCAAAGGGGAAAATACAAAATACAGGGTTGTATCAACAATTGCCAATACCAGAGAGGTCGTGGGACGTGGTAAGCATGGATTTTGTGTTAGGAATACCAAGGACACAGAGAGGTTGTGATTCCATATTCGTGGTAGTCGAAAGATTCTCAAAAATCGCACATTTCATTATTTGTCATAAAACCAGTGATGCAACACACATTGCAAATCTGTTTTTCAAAAAAGTTGTCCGACTTCATGGTTTACCCAAGAGTACTGTTTTGAATAGAGATACCAAATTTGTTGGTCATTTCTGGAGGACACTATGGAAAAAGTTGGGGACGAATCTATCTTTTAGCTCAATATATCACCCTCAGACGGATGGGCAGACTGAGGTAGTAAATCAAAGTTTGGGAGACTTATTGAGGAGTTTGGTAGCTGAACATCATAGTCAGTGGGATTAGACTTTTCCGCAAGTGAAATTTGCATATAATGACTCACCTAACCGGAGCATAAGATAGAGCCAATTTCAGATAATGTATGGAATGCATCCAAGAGGAGTATCGGATTTGAGAGACTTAGAGAAGAATGAGTTCAGGAGTGTTGGAGCGGAAGATTTTGCAGCAGAGATGCAGGAGATCCATAGGAAGATTAAAGAGTGGTTGCAGAATTCCAACCAGGAATACAAGCTCAAAGCAGATTAGCACAGAAGAGAGCTTCAGTTTGAAGTGGGAGATCTAGTCTTAGCACATCTAAGAAAAGAAAGTTTCCCAAGGAGAACATATAATAAGCTGGAGATGAAAAAGATAGGGCCGTGTAAGATTCTAAGAAAATTTGAGGCAAATTCTTATGAGATAGAATTGCCAGATGATGTGGGCATATCACCCATATTCAATGTAGTAGATCAGTATCCTTAGAGAGAAGATGAAGCAAGAGGAGTAGAGAATCAGAAGCAAATCCAGTGGTTCAAACAGATGCCTGTAGCTGAAAAGCCACAGATGGAAAAGATCATTGATCAGAGAGTTGGTAAGAAGACCCAGAGAAAGACATATTTTGAATATTTGATAAAGTGGAAGGGACACCCGATTGAGGATGCCAATTGGGAAAGTGAAGCAGATATCTAGAAACATGGACAGACGGTCCAGGAGCTCATGGACAAGAGTCCATGAATTTTTCAGCCAGAGGAGTATGATGCAGGAGCATCGCAAGCAAGCACAAAGCGAAGGACAGTTGGATACGCACCAACGCACATTTTAAAGATATTTTGAATTTCAAAAAGGATGGCACATTAATGTAATATCTAGAGAGACATAAGTGCTCTTAAATGTTTTGGGGATTGTAACGCAGATCTTGAGCATTGCTCTCATCTGTCGGTTGTAGACAATTAATGTAATCAATGTAAAGTAGTTGTAGAGATTTTAATTCGATAAGATAGCTTAGAGTTGTAGGAGGGAAAACTCAAGAAAKTTCCCTTGTATGTATTGTATTGTATCATTATTCTCATTGTAAGGGTAGAAGTTGTAGAGCTAGAGAGAAAAAGAGAGCAAAGAAGAAAAGAGACTGTAAAAGTTRTATAAGAAAATAGTTGTTGCTATAGAACCCATGTACATAAGCACTTGAGTTAATATAAGAATSCTTTGACTCAATTTCATGGTGTTGTTATGAATATTGTTTGCATCTATTGAATGGTATGTTTACAGTTTGCTTACATGCTCTTCTCTACATTTGTTTCAATGCTTTATGTGTATGATTTCATGTCAAATGTATGAAGTCTATGAGAGGGAGAATATGAGTTTCAATTGTTTCTCTTCCTGAGAATTCCTACAAGGAGTGCAGTAAAGGTCCGCAAGGAGTGCGTTGACGAGATTCTGAGTTTTACCTCGGAAAAGCTAAGGAGAGATAGAGTTGTCCTCATACCAACAGAAGTGCAAGTATAGCACAGAGTCGTGCAAGGTGTGCGTAGGCCAGGTTGAAGTCTTAGAATTTTCCAACCAGGTGAGTGGTTGAAGAAATGTTGTCATAAGGAGTGCGCAGAGTTGGGATATTTCAGATAATCAGAGATTATCGTGAAAGCCGCAAGGAGTGCATGAAAGAATCCCTTAGAACCTTTGAGTTTGCAGCAAGATTCAAGCTCATGAAGGATGGAGACTTGGAAAGTTCAAAGGAACGATGAGGTTCGAAGTTACCTCATAGAAACCAAGCTAAGGAGGAAGGACGCCAAGTTATTTGGATAGGAATCTTTGAGAACTTGAATAGACAATTGATTTTCTTAGAGGGAGAAGCGCGGATATCTGTGGACCATTGGATCCAGTGGATCAGCGGGGAGGTTAAGGCCAAGTGTCTTACAACACTCACAAGCTCAGGAGGATTAGCAGTCGTTAGATTTGGATCAATGAGAGTCATTGATTGGAGATTGGAGTTTTGACATTTCAAAAGTCAGAAGTGTGGAGGAAGCTGTTTTCGAGAATCCTCGATACGCGAAATCCCGAAGCGATCTGGACCGTCAGATATTAGGAGATTTAGGACCGTTGATCCGTATTAAAGAAGTTGCAAGTTCGAAATTCAGGAAAAAGGAGGAGAGTCACATCGTGAACTCACGAGTCACGAAATCTCAACGCACTCGGAGAAGAGACCCCGGGATTTGGTTGGAGGTCATATGGTGAAATCATAAGGGAGGAGCTAAGGATCGTTAGCCCATTTCAGGGTTTCGGGAATAAGAGGAGTCGGGTGACTCGCAGCAGGAATCCTGAAATTGTGAAACACGAAGTCGTGAAACTTAAAGAGCCATTTGGGCTAAGTCAGTGGTCATGCCAGTGGTCACGCGGAATAGGGGTTCATGCCTAGTGCTTGTTCGTGCAGGCGTAGCTTCTAAGAAGGACCTGTGGTTTTATTTGTATTGAAGGTTCCAGTGGGAACTAAAGAGTCATTCTGACTCGGGGATATAGAAAGATCTAAATATCGGAAGGTCAAGCAGACTCTATTGAGGTAGGGGTGTTGCGTCATAGGGACTAGTTGGTTATCCATAAAGCAAGTTTCAAATGCCATGAAAAGAACTTGGAATGTGAAGACAATGAAGGAAACATGAGGGTGTTACAAGGCATTCAGAATCTTGTACTAGTGAGGCGGATATTGGCATTGCAACTCAAGAAGTTTAGCCAAAAGGGGTGTCCCTTGTATGCAATGCATGTACTCAATGCAGCAAAGAGTAATGTGTTTAATATTGAGGATCGCCCAATGTTGTGGGAATTTAAATATATATTCCCAGAGGAGGTACCTGGACTTCCTCCCAAGTGAGATCTTGATTTTTCTATAAGTCTTATACCAGGAGCAGTATCAACATATAAAGTACCCAGAATGAGTACACCGGAGTTGGTAGAGTTGAAGGTGCAATTAAAAGAAATGATGGATAAAGACTATATCAGGGTGAGTGTGTCCTTGTGGGGAGTAACAACGATGTCCGTGAAGAAAAAGGATGGTAATTTGTGGTTTTGTATCAATATCGACAATTGAACGAGATGACCATCAAGAACAAGTATCCATTTCCCGGGATTGATGATCTTTTTTATCCGCTCAAAGGAGCTACATTATTTTCTAAAATTGACTTGAGATTGGGATATCACCAAGTTAGGATTAAGGAATAAGACATCCACAAGATAGCTTTTAGGATAAGATGTGGATGCTATAATTTTGTGGTGGTGCCTTTTGGGCTTACCAGCGCACCAACCATCTTTACTTGTTTGATGAAAACCATCCTCAACAAGTATTTGGATAAGTTGTTCTTGTGTTCATTGACGATAGCCTGGTATATTTGAAGATTAAGGAAGAACACGATGAGAATATTAGGTTGGTGTTACAGGTTCTTAGAGATCACCAACTATATTCCAAATATTTCAAGTGTGACTTCTTCTAAAGGGAAATATAGTATTTTGGTCACACAATCTCAGAAGAGGGAGTGGTTG
Source organism: Picea glauca (assembly GCA_000966675.3). Taxonomy (NCBI): domain Eukaryota; kingdom Viridiplantae; phylum Streptophyta; class Pinopsida; order Pinales; family Pinaceae; genus Picea; species Picea glauca. The sequence continues at coordinate 651,573 of JZKD02S2085715.1, forward strand.
TTGATCCATATTTTATGAGCAGAACGAAATGAATACAGATTATTAACAGGTGCTTAACACAAAATAACAAAGATACAGTAAAACTGGTTTTCTATTCAATAACGAAATAAGTTGAAACTGTAAAATGCAGCAGAAACAAGCTTGTTGGAATGGTGGTGGCTTATCTCTGAGAAGAGATGTGACAGTAGCACACATTCGCAAGAAGAAGGCTACAATGAGGCTCTGAAGGACTTTTTACAATAAGCAATAATGTCAAAAAGCTAACCCTAGGAGATGAAGCGCCAAAAGTCATGTGGGCCCCGTTTGGGTAAGTTAGTACATCAACTTTCCTGGGTCGTAACTTTTACATACGATCTCCATTTTAGGCGTTTGATAGCCCATTGGAAAGGTATCGTCGAGGAGATTCATTTTTGGGGCTCAATCATGCCTTTATTTATCATTGAGGAGATTGATCCCTAAAAACCTTCATTTAGGCCCTCAAAATGGCCCCGGAAGTTAAAACTGCTAAAAATAGTAAATTGCCAAAATTGTCAAAAAACTGTTTTGAGCCAGTTGGAAAAGGTGGGTGGCCACTGATATCCATCTGGATCAATCCTCCCTCCATAGGAAGAAATGGTCTCCCTTGCGTTGAGGTCCCCCATTAGATGAGGAAATTTCTGTTGAATTTGGCCCTGGGTGAGCCACTTGCCTTGGTGCAGGAGTTGCCCTGCTTTGACGACTCGATAAAGTTGGATCCTTTGTTATCAAGTGCCCTTGATCTGTCTATCCACAATTTGATCATTGGATGCCTATTGTATGCATTCGGAGTTGAGCTCTGTTGGTGTCAGTTGTTCTACTACTTCTGAGGTGTCCAATAATGATGGGAAATAAGGGCAAAGGAGATCCACGTTGAACACTGGGTGCAGGACAAGGAAAGGAGGAATGTTGAGCTCAAAAAAATTATCCCCTACAGCCTTGGTGATAGTGTACGGTCCATAACGGAGTGGATGAAGCTTTCAATGGGGTCCTGTAAGGCGTTCTTTCTGCAAGTGAAACCAAACTTTGTCACCCACCTGAAACTTATTTGGCACCCGATGTTGATCATGGCGTTGTTTGTACTTGTCATTGGACTTTTGTAGGATATCCTGAGCTTATTGGTGGATGTGTTGGATCTGCTCAATGAACCGGGTGGCTTTGTCAGCTTCATTTGCAGTAGGAGATGAGTCGGTCGAGGTGACCGCAAGGGGAAGTCCAACATCTATGGGACCCAATGGTTGGAATCCCAACCCCACTTGAAAGGGGATGTGTCCGGTTAAGCTATGCAGGGCTCGGTTGTAGCTATGTTGGACATAGGGAAGGCTCTCATCCCATGTGTGAGGGTGATTTGAATTATACATGCGAAGGATATGCATAATTATTCGATTTACAACCTCGGTTTGGACATCTGTCTGTGGGTGGAAGGCCATGGATTTGGTGAGCTTGGTGTCCAGCAGTGACCAGAGACTCGACTAGAATGTGCTGAGAAATTGACCATCCTGATCTGAGACAATGGTTTGTGGGATTCCAAAATGTACCCAGACTCGTTGAAAGAAGAGCTTGGCAGTGGTCTCTGTTGTGATGCTCTTCTTGCAGGCAACCAGAATCGCCATCTTAGAAAAGCGATCAACAACCACAAAAACACAATCATTTTCTCACTTGGTGGACGGGAGGCCCAACTTGTAGTCCATTGAGACGGATTCCCATGGACTGTCAGGAGTAGGAAGAGGGGTGTACAGGCCATGTTTCTTAGTGGTTGGTTTGGCAATAGCACAGGTAGTGCAGGACATGATATACTTGTTGACCTCCTGTCGAAGTTTCGGCCAGTAGAAAGGTTTTTGTAGCATCACCATTGTCTTTTCGACATCGAAGTGTCTTGCCACCCGACTATAGTGGGCTTCCCAGATCAGCTTCGCTCGCTCACTTGATGGAACACAGATATGGCCCAGACAACACAACAACCCATCCTAAAGATGGAAATTATTGACAACTGCGTTTGCACCCAACATTTGGTAGGTGGTGGCGAAGTCAAGGTTTGTCTCATAGAGTTGGGGCCATCCAGATGTCTCATGGCCGCAAGAGTCTAGCATCATGGTGAGTGTCGTGATTGGCAGTCTGTTGAGGCAATCAGCGACGCGATTGGTGCTTCTTGTTTTATACTTGATGTTGATCCGGATTTATGTAGGAACACAATGAAATATAGAAATACACATAAACGCAGAGATGCAGCAGAAATAAGACTTCATTTCATTAATAACAAATGACTAAAATATGTTTACAAACAGAATGGAAATAAACTAGCTAGGGCGTTGGTAGCTTATCTCTGAGAAGAGATGTGGTTGCTACTCGCATCCGTGAGAAGATGATTACAATGAGGCTCTG
>JZKD02S2085715.1:658098-684042 GCA_000966675.3 Picea glauca
ACTTCATTTCATTAATAACAAATGACTGAAATATGTTTATAGACAGAATGGAAATAAACTAGCTAGGGCGCTGGTAGCTTATCTCTGAGAAGAGATGTGGTTGCTACTCGCATCCATGAGAAGATGATTACAATGAGGATCTAAAGGCCCTTTTACAATAAACAGGAATGCCAAAAGTCCTAAACATCCAAAAACCTAACCCTGGGAGATGAAGCGCCAAAAGTCATGTGGGCCCCGTTTGGGTAAGTTGGCGCATCAACTTCCCGGGGTCGTAACTTTTGCATACGATCTCTGTTTTAGGCGTATGATAGCTCGTTGGAAAGATCTATCCGAGGCCTAAAATGCCCGAGACAAAATGGCATGATTAGATGCACTCTTACGACAGCAACATACCCAAAAAAACATCGTTTAGGGCCTCAAAATGGCCCCAGAAGTTCAGGACCCGAAAAAAACTGCTAAAAATAGTAAATTGTGCAAAAACTGAAAAACTGAAAGAAGAAATGGTGGGGGTTCAAGTGGAATAGGTGGGTGGCCACCAATATCCACCTGGATCAGATGTTGAGGTGGAATTTCTGCAAGTATGTGGACACGTTTGATGGCGGTCATTCTACAATTTTCCCTGTGTCTACATGAACTATAGTGGTTTATGATCAATGTGGATGACTGTCTCCTTCCCAAGAATGTAATGTCTCCACTGGCGGCATGCTTGCACAATGGAGTACATTTATTTGTCGTAAGTAGGGTACTTACGGATAGTATCTGACAGTCTCTCACTATGATAAGCCACAAGGTGGCCATGCTAAGTGAGAACGGCGCCCATGGCATAGTTTGAAGCATCTGTCTTGATCTCAAAGGGATGTTGCAGGTATGGTAGTGAAAGTACTGGGGCTGAGAACAAGTGTTTCTTCAAATCATCAAACGATTGTTGTTGGGACCCGCCCCACGCAAATTTCTCCTTACCACCACCCATGTTTATTTGGTTGAGGGCCCATGCAATATGGGAGAATCCCAACACGAACCTGTGGTAGAAATTGTCAAGGCCCAAGAGGCTTCGAAGCTTAGTGAGTGTTTTTGGGGCTGGCTAGTAACGGATGACTTGGATCTTGACTGGATCCACATGTACGCCATGCTGATCAATGATGTAGCCCAGGTAATGGACCTTGTCCATGCCGAAGGAGCATTTTTCCAAGTTAGTGTATAGCTTGTGTTGTGCCGCAAGGTGTGTAGAACCTGTTGAATATGCTGCAATTGTTCGGCCCAAGTCTTGTTGTAAATTACTATGTCATCCAGATACACCACTATAAAAGTATTGGTGAATGGTCGCAGGATATCATCCATCATCCTCATGAAAGTGGTTGGAGCATTTCTCAAACAAAAGGGCATGACCAACCATTCAAAAAGGCCTTCATTTGACTTGAAGGTGGTCTTCCATACATCTGTTTCTTCTCTCAGGACCTGGTGGTAGCCAGACTTCAAATCAATCTTACTGAAGTATTTGGCCCCCATGAGTTGATCAAGGAGATCATTGATTCAGGAAATCGGGTACTGGTTTCTGACTGTGATTTTATTCAAAGCCCGGTAATCAATATAGAGTCGTCAGGTTCCATATTTCTTCTGTACCAGCACGATTGGGCTCCCGCAAAGTGATGAGCTGGGGCGGATGTGCCCCTTGTGGAGCAATTCTTGGATATGTCGCTTGATCTCCTCATTTTCTAACAAAGAGCGATGATAGACTGGCCCATTGGGCAGCGGTGCGTCGAGGGTCAAATCGATGGGGTGCTTGACTTGGCAATGTAGAGGTACCCCTGTGGGTGAGGAGAAGATATCTGAGTATTCTTCCACGGTCTTATCTACTTGCTTTTGCTGTGTGGAGAGGTTGGTCGCAGAGACCCTGGATGTGGCTATGATATTTCTCTTATTGTAAGAGCGAATCATGAAGAAGACAAACTTCCCCGTCTGAGAGATGACCTTCCTACATTGCTTAGCACAGATCAAGGAAATAGCACTAAGTGGGACTGCCTCGGGTATCCTGTATAATTTCCTATTCAATGTAATAATAACACAATGAGGACTAGACTCATATACAACATGACATTTCAATAAATAAGGTTGGCCCAAAAGAACATCACAAACTTTGAGAGGAGCAACATCACACAATACCTCATCTTTGAAGGGCTTGATGTCGTACGACAGTCAACACTGTTGGCTAACGCAGAGATCGCTTCCTTGGCAGAGCCATCCAATGGTGTAGGGTTGTGGGTGCAGCATTGTTGGCAAATCCAGCCACTTGACGACCTCTGCTAAGATGAGGTTCTTCTAGCTACCACTATCAATGATGAAGTGCAGCAGGGTGCCTTTTACCCACATCTGTGAATGGAAGAGGCGCTCTCCTTCTTCTGGCTCATCTAGTTCACCAGGTTGGAGCTTGGTGGTAGCAACGGTGGCACTGGGTTCCGCATCAATGATCTATATTTCCCTTTTTGGTTCTATCTCAGAGTCAAAATCCACATCTGATTCATAGGCTTTCACTTTGGCCACCAGTGGCTGCGTTGAGCGGCAGTCAATAGTGTTATGCCAAGGGCTCTTATGGAAGTCGCACCACTTCCCGGTATCTTTCTTTGTATTTATGGTGTCATTCTTTGCTTGCATCTTGGAATGGTGGTCCTGATACTGTCCATATTTTCTCTGTCCTTTGTTTAGTGGGTTGGGGCCGCCCTTTCCTGGCTTTTGTTGTGAGGGGTTCCCAGGCCCAAATTGTCGTGCCTTTTGTTTGAGCTTCTGCTCAATTTTGACGACATATCAGTAGGTTGCGCCCAAGGATGAGGTGTCCAGAAATTCCATTTCGGTATGGATGTATCTATGTAGAGCACCATGATACTTGAGCACCAAATGTCACTCTAAATCTTTGATACCCAACTTGGTGCACAAGGTATGGAAGATATTTGTGAAATCCGGCACTGCTTGGTCTCTTTCTTGTCGCAGTGTGGTCCATTTGGTATACAGGTCGTCATAACTTCGGAAAGGGTAGTATTGTTCCTTAATAGCATCCCTGAAGGATTCCCAGATGTCTGTGACTAAAAATAATGAGGTTTCCTTTATTCCCTTTTGCTCACAGAAATTTTCCCACCAATCTTTGACATGGGGAATGGCTTTGAGGAGCACAAAAGTAATCTTTTCTCTATTCGAAAAGTTATGGACAGAAAAATACCCTTCTAGTAGATTCAACCACTTTTCTACAACATCTGTGTCTATCTGACCTTCAAATATAGGAATATCGAAGTTTATTTGTACCTTGAAGGGGGTGGCACCTCCGTTCGAAGAAGATGCATCACCTATTGGTAATCGTCGAAGGATTTGCGCGAAACTATCCATCATCTCGTTCCTTTGTTGCGTGAGGGCTTCCTCAATCAAAAGTTTGAAAGAATATCTTGTCCCATAATCTTTATTTTCTCCTGCCATGGGAGGTCACTTGGGCATGCGAGAGCTTCTATCCTCAAGAGAAACAATCTCGAGACCCAACTCTTTGTACTCTGACCTCATTGGGGACATGCATTAAGACGATAAGGAGCACACCCCTATGATACCACTGATCCAGATTTTTTGAGAAGAATGAAATGAATATATATTATTAACAGGCACTTAACACAAAATAACAGAGATACAGTAAAACTGGTTTTCTATTCAATAACAAAATAAGTTGAAACTGTAAAATGCAGCGAAAACAAGCTTGCTGGAATGGTGGTGGCTTATCTCTGAGAAGAGATGTAATGGCAGTGTGCATTCACAAGAATAAGGTTACAATGAGCCTCTGAAGTCTTTTTTACAATAAGAAAGAATTCCAAAAACCCTAGACATCCAAAAACCTAACCCTAGGAGATGAAGCGCCAAAAGTCATGTGGGCCCCATTTGGGTAAATTAGTACATCAACTTCCCGAGGTCGTAACTTTTTCATACGATCTTTGTTTTAGGCGTGTGATAGCCCATTGGAAAGGTATCATTGAGGATATTCATTTTTAGGGCTCAATCATGCCTCTAGCTATAATTTAGGAGCTCGATCCAGAAAAACCTTCATTTAGGCCCTCAAAATGGCCCCGGAAGTTAAAACTACTAAAAATAGTAAATTGCCAAAATTGTCAAAAAATTGTTTTGAGCCGATTGGAAAAGGTGGGTGGCCACCGATATCCATCTGGATCAGTTGTAGATCTCGAAAAGATCAAGGAAATCATGGAGTGGCCATCCCCTTGGAATGTAACTGAGGTAAGGTCATTCATGGGATTAGCTAGATATTACATGAGGTTTATTAAGGGATTTTCCAATATCAGTCATCATATTATGTCATTGCATAGAAAAGGGATGAATTTCATATGGTTACTAGAATGTGAGTCCAACTTTCAAAATCTAAAACACCTCTTGGCCAAAATAGTAAATTGCCAAAATCTTAAAGATAGCAGACCCTGAGAAATATTTCTTAGTATGCAATGATGCTTGCAAAGAAGGACTTGGTGGATTCCTCATGCAAGAGGGACATGTGATTTTATATGATTCAAGGCAGTTAAATGAGCATGAGAAATGATATGTTACTCATGACTTGGAGGTTGCATCCATTGTGAAAATGTTAAAGATGTGGAGGCATTACTTACGTGGAAGGAGAATTGTCCTCATGATAGATCATTGTGGACTGAAATACATATTCAGTCAACCATGACTAAATGCCAGACATACCAGATAGATAGCACTAAAAAGTGAGTTTGATTTTGAGATCAAACATATAAAAGGAAAAGAAAACCAAGTGGTAGATACACTTAATCAAAGTGTGCAGACAATACACCTAGCAGCAGCGAGCGTGTGTGAGTCTGACATTAAATAAAGAATTAGAGTTCTCTTACAAGGTGATAATCATTTTAATATGGTAAAAGAGAGTTTGCAAAAATAGATAAAACATGAAGAAGTATGAAGAATACCAACTCACAACAGATGAGTTGTTGTTATATAACAATAGGTTGTATGTACCTAATAAAGCAGAGTTGAAACACCTCATTGTGGATTATTTCCATAGGAGACCTTATGTGGGTCATCCAGGTTATCAAAAAATGATAACAACAGTGAGACAATTGTATTATAGGCTAGGAATGAAAACAGAAATTACGGAGTGTATTGCAAAGTGCCTTGAGTGTCAACAGGTCAAATTTGAACATAAGCACCTTGTAGGAATATTTCAACCATTTCAAATTCTAGAATGGAAGTGCGAGACTATGTCCATGGACTTCATCACGGGATTGCCAAGAACAAATAAGAGACACGATGCAATCATGGTAGTGGTGGATAAGTAGAGCAAGGAAGCTCATTTTATTCCAATTAAGTCCACTTTTAAATCCATAGATGTTGTTGGTGTCTTTATGAAAGAAATTTCTAGGTTGCATGGTATGCCCAAGACTATTATTTCAGATAGAGATGGGAAATTCGCATCGAATTTATGGAAAGGCTTGTTTGTGGGATTTGGAACACAATTAGCATTCAACATTTCCTACCATCCTCAAATATATGGACAAACCAATAGGATAAACAAAGTGTTGGAAGATATGTTAAGGATGCACTTCATGCATCAGCCCAAACAATGGGACGAATATCTATCCTTGGTGGAGTTTTCCTACAACAATGGTTATCAAGAGTCGTTGAAGATGAGTCCATTTGAGGCTTTGTATGGCAGAAAGTGCAGAGATCCAATTATTTGGGAAAATCCAATGGATAGGATCACACTTGGACCAAACATGTTAAGAGAAATGGAACAAGAAGTGATCATAATCAGGAAGAATTCAAAAGAAACCTAGGACAAACAGAAAATCTATGCAAATAGCAAAAGAACGCACATGGAATTTAAGGTGATAGATCATGTGTATATCAAGGTGAAACCCAAGGAGAGATCCCTAAGAATAGGAACTTGTGCCAAGTTGGTGCCTCACTATTGTGGGCCATTTGAAGTCCTAGAAAGAGTGGGGCCATTGGCATATAGACTTGCTCTACCACCTACTGTTAAAGCTCACAATGTGTTTTGTGTATCCTTATTAAAAAAGTATATTCATTATTCTAATCATGTTATTGATTGGACTATGATACAGGTGGAACCAGAGGGAGAATTCCATCCCAATCCTCAATGTATCCTAGATAGGAAAGAGACATTGCTCTGGAACTGAGCCTTCACGCAACATGCAATGGAAGCACTTTGGAACAGATGAGGCCATGTGGGAGTTGGACGATGCCATGAGGATGGCATACTTATTTTTATTTTTTATATAAATTTGCATATATGTTGTAAAAAGAAAACACCAAGGATGGTGTTTCCTTAAGGGGGAGGCGAATGTAACACCCCGTTTTCCCTCAAGTTCTGTAACTATGCTTAAGACTTCATGCATTGTAATTGATGAAGAATCTAATTGTGTTTTATGTTAATAAAAAAACCAATTAGTTGACTGAGAGGGAAGCCTTGCAGAACTGGCCATGATACCATGAGTGGGATTTGGAGAGGGGGGAACTTGGAAGTTTATATGAAGAAAGTAGGAAGCTTTCCCAAAAACCCAACCTACACCTGCAGGACCCCAAATGACTAATCTGTATGAAGTACCTTGTCCTTCCTATCCACAGGAACCCCTTTTATGGTATCAGATTGGGTAGTTGGAGAAGTTATGACTTCTTTCAAAACATTTACTCGAAAGAGTGAAGGGTCGACTACGATTTTTGGCTAGAAGTAATTGAAATTGCCCCTTTGATTTAGGAGCTTGACCTTGAGGGTTGCTTATGACCGAAGTGAGTTGGGGGGGACTTGAGGAAAGGGAGAATGTTTCATATTAGAAAGAGTAATGAGGAGGAAGAGGGAAAGAAGACAAAGAAACGCACACACACATACATAGAAAAAATCACAAACAAATGGTATGTCAATACGAATAAGCACACATAACTCACATGCATGGATCTGAACAAAAAATAAAATGGGAAGTTTATATGAAGAAAATAGGAAGCTTTCACAAGACATGAATGGTCACCCTGGAACAGAGAATACCCATATTAACATGTCTGCAAGATTCTTTCTAGTGTGTATCTTTTCCAAATTCAAATGTCCATCTTCCAAGATGGATCGTATGAAATGGTACCTAAGTTGTATATGCCTAGTCTTTGAATGGAAGGTTGAGTTCTTTGCAATATGAATGGCACTCTCACTATCAGAATACAACCTATTATTCTCCTACTTCTTTCCCAATTCCTCCATAAACCTTTGTAACCAAATCATTTCTTTACTAGCCTTTGTAGCAACAACATACTCTACCTATGTTGTTGAAAGTGCAACAACCTTTTGCAGTTTCGAAATCCAACTTATTGTTGTTCTACCTACAATAAAAACATACCTTGTGGTGCTCCTCCTTCTATCTTTATCACCTGCCATATTTGAATCAACATATCCATGTGGAACAGTGTCTAAACCTTCAAAACATAATGAATGAATTGCAGTACCTCTCAAATACCTGAGAATCCACTTTATTGCCTCCCAATGTTCTTTACCTAGATTGTTCATATACCTTCTCACAACTCCCACTTCATGTGAAATATCTGGTCTTGTGCAAACCATTGAATACATCAAACTGCCAATTGTTGATGAATAAGGGACCATGGACATGTATTATATCTCCTCCTGTGTCTTGGGGCACATTTCCTTAATTTGAAATGGTTGGCCAAAGGTATACTAACTAGTTTTTCATTCTGCATTCTAAACCTCTCCAACACCTTCTCTGTGTACTCACCCTGAGACAATGTCAATTTGTGATTTTTCATGTCTCTTGTTACTCTCATACCAAGGATTTTCTTTACAGCACCCAAATCCTTCATTGCAAATGAATTAGATAATTTCTTATTGAGCACATTTATATCTTGCATATTAGACCCTGCAACAAGCATGTCATCTACATACAATAGCAAGATAATATAGCTTCCATTTTCTATCCTTTTAAAATAAACACAATGATCAGAATGACATCTACTATAACCTCGTTCTGTCATAAACCTGTCAAACTTCAAATACCACTACCTTGGAGCTTGATTTAGGCCATATAATCTCTTCTTCAACCTGCATACCAAATTCTCCTTCCCTTTGACCTCATACCCCTATGGTTGTTGCATATAAATCTCTTCCTCCAAATCCCCATGGAGAAAATTTGTTTTTACATCTATTTGTTCAAGTGTAAATATTTTTCTGCCACAAGACTTAAAATAGTCATTTTAACAATAGAAAAAAATATTTCATCAAAATCTATACCTTTATTTTGTGCAAACCTCTTTACAACAAGTCTAGCCTTGTACCACTTTTTACCTCCATCTTCTTCCTTCAACTTGTAAACACATTTATTCTATCATGCTCTTTTTCCTTCATGCAACTGAAGCAAATCCCAAGTCTGGTTATTTACCAGGGAATCCATTTCCTCTTTCATTCATTGCTCCCACTTCTTTTTGGTGTCTACCTGCATTGCCTCTTCATAACATTTTGGTTCACCAGAATCAGTCAACAATAAATAATACAACGAAGGAGAGTATCGTTCAGGGGGTCTACTTAACCTGGTATATCTTCTAACAACACTTGCATAAGTTTGAGGTACATGTTGCTCATGTTGTTGTACATTTTGATTTTCTGGTTCCTTTGGAATTTATTTTTCAGTGATCTCTTCAAGCATTGTATATTCTGGTTTTTCTTTTTCTTGTATCTTTCCTTGTAACTGATCTTTGTACATGACCTTTTCATTGAATATGACATCTCTACTCCTATTGATTTTGTGATTTTCATAATCCCATAAGCGATAACCAAAATCATTAACATCATATCCAATAAAGGTACACTTCTTGGATTTTGCCTCAAGATTTGTTCTATTTTCTTTATCAATATGGACAAATGCTTCACAATCGAAAGTATTCAAAAAAGAATAGTTTACCTTTTTACCTGTCCATTCCTCCTTTGGAATTCCACCATCCAAAGAGCTTGAAATTCCTCTGTTTATTAAGTAAACAACAATATTTACAGCATGTTCCCAAAACTGTAAGGGCAACCCACCATGCAATCTCATACTCCTTGCACGCTCCATGATTGTCCTATACATCCTTTCTGACACACCATTTTCTTGTGGTATTCTTGGAACTATCTTATCTCTACGAATCCCATGGTATGAACAATAATCATCAAACTTCATGTTGCAATATTCACCTCCATTGTTTGATCTGAGACACTTCACCCTTTTTCCTATCTCATTCTCAACCAAAGCTTTCCATTTCTTAAAAGTATCAAAAACATCAATTTTTTGTCGAATGTAATAAACCCAACTTTTTCTAGTTCCATCATCAATAAAAGAAACATAATAATGAGAGCCACCAAGAGATGATACCTGAGATGGTCCCCATACATCTGTATGCACAAGCTATAACCTTTCACTCTTCTTTTATTTTCTGACTCTGAGAAATCTGACTCTCTTATGTTTTCCATAAACACAATGCTCACATAAATCCCAATCAATTTGTTTAAGATCTGGCAACAAATTTATTTTGTGAAGTATTTGCATCCCCTTCTCACTCGTGTCTCCAAGCCTATGATGCCACTGTGTTGTATCCAATTCTGTAGAAGCTAAAGAGATAGAAGAGTCAGTATTACCAGTACATAAATACAATGTACCTACCTTCTCTCCTTTTGCTATCACCAGTGATCCTTTGGTGTCCTTCCACATCTTATCTGTAAATATGGATATACAACCTTCACTTTTCAACTGCCCTGTTGAAATTAGATTTTCCTTAGATCTGGAACATGTCTTACCTCTTTCAACAACCATTGGTTTCCATTCCTTTTCTTTATTTTTATCTTTCCCATTCCAATAATTTTGCATGGTGCATCATCACCCAAATGAACCTGTCCAAAATCACCTTGAACATAATATAGAAAATGTTTTCTATGCAGTGTGGCATGAAATCAATCCCCTGAATCTACTACCCAAGACTCAGAAATATTATCTACAGAAAGAATCAAAGCATCTTGTAACACATCAGATGTTACATTTTCTTCCTAGTTTTTCTCTCGATGTCCATATCTTTGTTTCTTTAGAGATTTGTAGTATTTCTTCAGATGTCCTTTCTTCCCACAATTCCAACACTCTATCTTTGCCAATCTGGATTTGGATCTGCCCTTCCTAGAATCCTCGCGGTTCCCTGAGTCCTTTCCTCTATCCTTTTGTCTTCCCCTGTTCTCCATGTTCAAGGCATTACCTAATGTCTCACCTGTGCTTTTTCGTCGCATTTCATCACTAAGGGTAACACCAACAACATCATCAAATTTTAAAGTATTTGAACCAGAGACAGAGTTACTTACAGCCATGACCAAGTCGTTCCAGCTTTCTGGCAATGAGCACAATATTAGAAGAGCCATGACCTCATCATCAAAGTCCACTTTTACAGAACTTAGTTGATTAGTAACCATATTAAATTCATTTAAATGATCTGCAACAGACCCGCCTTCTGACATATTCATATTAAATAATATCTTCATTAGAAATACCTTATTGGATGCCGAGGGTTTTTCATACAGTTTAACCAATGCATCCATCAGCTCCTTCATTGTCTTTTATTTTGAAATATTGAAAGCCATCGACATTTCCAAGCTCAATTGTATCGTTCCTAGTGCCTTTCTATCAAGAACCTCCCATTCTCCGTCCTTCATGGTCGTCGACTTCTTTGTTATTCCACCCAATGGTAGGAATAGATCCTTCCGATATAAATAATATTTCATCTGCATCTTCCATAACTAGTAGTTTTAGCCATTAAATTTCTCGACCCTAAACTTTCCATCTTCCGCCATTGCTCCCACTCGAACCAAGAACCCTCTGATACTAGTTGTTAGAAAAACAAGATCGTGGAGAAATAAAATAAAACAAATGTAGAAATTAAACACAAAAGATACACAATAAAATAGAGACATAGATATACGTGGTTCACCCAGTGTGGGCTACATCCACCAGAGAAATTGTCAGGTCCTTCATTTATTATTATCCAACAAATGAAGGGATACAACCTACATCACACCCATTGTAACTTCCTCTTATTTCTCTCACATTCTCCTCTCTCAGAATACAATATTCACAATGATACATAGCCACAATATATTTCTCTCATAAAAGAGGGTTGCCTTCTAGGGAAAAAAAACCTAGCATAACTTCTACCGTCAGATCTGCGACCTTATAATGAATGGTCCATATTTACTATGAAATTGCAATATACATTTACAAGGCAATTTTTCCTTTGGGGGCCCACTTTCCCCCGGACACCACAGGGGGGGTAACCCCCCCCTGCACTCCCCCACGTAGAGGAGTGTACATTCTTTCGGGGTGTAAAGTATTCATGGGGTATAAACACAGTTGAAAACAAAGACCTCTGAATCAAGAAGATAATCAGGCTCCACAACCAACAACTTGTTGGAAATAAATTGACATTGGTAAGGGGAGGGTGGTAAGTGAATGTGTAACAAAGAAAGGACTCCCTTATGCAGAGGAAACCCAACTGGGAAGCTACCTAGTAAGCTTGTGGAGGCCCTAATTTAAGTGGGAAGAGGGGATTTATGTTGTTGCTAGTGTAGTGAAGAAGAGTAACCTTCCAAACCAACTCCTTAACCTATTATCCAACTTGTGAGAGTCCCTTGGTGGTATCATTTCCTGAAATTGGGGTGTCTTGTTGTAGAAACGCAAAATCACAGCATAGCCTACGGTTGGGTGGAAAGGCATTCACCCTCAGTCAGTTGGTTGGTTAAAATTTAAATTGAACAGATAAGTATTTCTATGTATTCCATTTAAATTTTTATTAATGAATATGAATCTCATTCTTTGTTCAAAGGAAGCTTGATATGTTGAATGAACGATAAATCTGAGTTTCAATGGTTTAATGTAATCTCTTTTAAAAGGTTAAGTGATTTCTTGCAATGGTTGTGCTATGGGAGGTTCAGTGGAGAGCGGTAACCCTGTGCTTTCCCCAAGTCTTTGAAATTGAAACTCTGTAGGATATAAAATCTTCACCTCGGGGATTATGGTGAAGTGTTTCCTGTGTAATGAGGAAGTGGGTTAAAATCCTAATGGACGTGAGTTGAAACCCTTGCAGAATAGTCCCAAGGAAGAATGTGAGTTGGGATGCCCTGAAATGACCCTTGATTGTATTGAATCCCTATTTAGACCCAGGAGGAAACCTTAGTCGTTGATTTGATGAGAAGAACTGATATCGACTATTCACTGGAGATATGGGCTTCGGAGGAAACCCATCGAAAGGAAAAACCTTTGAAAAAACCTAGAAACCTTACCAAGGTGAACTTTTTGATGAGAAAGTCTTGATTCAATGAGATTCATCGATCAACTCAGAGGGTAAGATGCAAGATATGGAGCATAGATATGTTGAGTCGATAGGCCTATCGGAAAGGTGGAGTTCAGAAAGATCCATTAGGAATAGGCGAGAGGAACTTTTGATGACAGAAACCCGATGCTGAAAACCCGAGAGTGGTAAGAGCCATACATATGTTGGTGATTCAGTCAATGAGATATGAGCCATTGTATCTAATGAAGTTCGAGCCCGAGAAAGGATCCTGTTGAAGTAGTAGTGTTGGGTAACTACCAAGCAGACATGGGATCTGATATATTCCTAGTCATTAGATGTGAGGGTCCGATGACCGTTGGATCTATCAAAAGATTCTTGTTCAGGAAGAACTATTTGGGAAGACCACAAGGTCATGGAGAGTGAGTATTTCCCAATGGCGAAGGCCCGAGCAGTCGGGGACCATTGATCTTCCTGCTAAGCAGTCCGACGAGATCTAAGTCGTAGATCTTGTCGTAGACCCCACATGTTGAGTGTTTATAGGAGAATGGGCATGGCCTTTGACCCTCGTGCAGTTTGAAGGTTTTGAGGGGATTAGAACCGTTTATTTCCCAACCCACTAATTGTTGGATCTTTCGGGAGTGAGGCTATCAAAAACATTGGATCGAGGAATGGATTGTGGGTTGCATAACCTATTTTCTCGATGGGAAGGAATACCAACTCACCATTAGTCGTTGATCTAACCCAAGTCAAGTGAATGTGAATCATTCAATCAAGAAGTTTATTTCATGGTTGTGTAGTTGCATTCCATCGAAGGTTTGTCGAGGGAGGGTGATGAGTCTGAGTACATGCCACTACCACAGTAGCACACACATTGTCCTATATAATGGAGTAGATGACGTGGAGGAAGCCCATGTGAAAGCCATGCAAGCATGAGGTTGTGGGGAAGGCTAAGACATGAGACCATAAGTGTAATGAAAGGATAAATTTTGACATATCACCATCCTAAGTAGGGTTTAGGGGTTCAGGTGTGTTATAGTGGTCACGTCTTAAAGCAGTAAATTTGAGTTTTTTGAGGAAAATGTCTTAGATTTTCTAGTTGGTTTCTTATGCTTCAAGAGGGAATGATGGAATATGATTTAGAGTGTTAGTAACCTTGCATAAACTATGTTTAAGATATATTTTGACTAATTTGAATGTCTCTATTTGAATTTTAGAAAGTTCATCTTGATTCCCAACTAGATGGTTGATTACTTTGCATTGTTGAAACTTGATCTTTCTAAACTTGAATATTTATAATATGAACTTTCAATTAATTGTAATCCTCCTCCAAAACAAGAAAAGAAAAGAAGAATTTGTATGGTTGCATGCATAGATAAAGAGCATTGAAAGAGGCCATTGTATACATCAAAAGCATGGACTGAATTGCATTCTTCGTTGATCATTATTAAGTATGTTGTATAACTTTTGTTATTGAGTATTTTAAGATGAATGACCAACATAATAGATAGGTTCATGGTAAGTTGAAAGAGAGTTGTTTTAGTTGTTATATTGCTTATAATTTAAGGCAATTTTGCTAATGGAAAAGGGTATTGTTACCTTGATTGAGTGATTGTTAGTTCCCTATTAAGAATATTTTAATAATGTCAAAGGGGAAAGTAGAGGGTTGTTGAATTACCAACAGAGGTTGAGTCATTGTAGGTTGGAAATTCATATTGTCTAAGTATGTATTAAGCATATTGAACTACATGTTGGCATATTTTTTTGAGTATATTGCATTGAAATATTTTAAGGATTACAAAATTGAATGTAAAGAGTTGATGATTACATTGTTCCATGCATTTTTGAATGATTTCTATGCTTATATATATATATATATATATATATATATATATATATATATATATATATATATATATTCCCAAGGGTTAGCTCAAGCGGTATTGAGACGGATGTGAGATCTCTCCCCTAGTGATCAATTGGGGAGGTCATAGTTTCAACTCTCTTGATACCCTTGGGGTTAGGCTCTGTTTACCACATTTACCATCCATGAAATGTGGAGAAGTACTTGGAGGGTTTCTCGTGATTTCTTTCGTCGGAATATATATGTATGTATGTATAATTTTATTTTATTTTTTACATTATTGTAAGTTATGTGCTTTGTATTAGGTTAATGTCATAGGTAGTCGTTCCACAAACCAAGACAAATCACACCCCATTTTTTTTAATTGATGATGACAAGTAGGGGGGTGTTGTTATAATAGTGGACTAAAGCTGCATGTGGAGTAGGTTGGATGAATTTAGGAACTTTATTGTAAATTTTCATGAATCTAAAGTTGAATTATTTGATGATTTCACCATGAAAGACAAGCTATTAAAATTCCTCATGTGATCAACTAGATTTTTCATACTACCAAAGGTGGACTTGAACCAATAAATCAACTCAAACTAGGTTGAAAATATTTTATCTAAGAGATCAAAGAACTTGGCAAAAACCCTCCCTTCTAAAGAATTTATGAACAATATCATGCATGTGTCATTTTCATGCACACCAATCTTATTGATTGCTACCATCCATTCATTTGTGGAAGTCACTCCATTGCGTGACAATTTAGGCAGATGATCCTTAAATTTCAATAAAGGATCAGTAGTCAATGCAATGTTAAGAGGAGATGGAACATGCCTTGAAGTGGCATATGAATTTACCTCATATTGAAAAATGCACAATATGTTTATTATCTGTTTGGGATTATTTGGAACATGTATAAGGTTGGATTGGCTAAACATACTACCTATAGTAGTAGAACCAAAGGTTGAGCCACTTGACTCAGAACTTGAACTATTATGTGAAGCAAAAGAAGTTGTATTAACTATGATTGGGCTAATCTTAGGATTATAAATTTCACTTCATAATTAATAATGTTATAAGATGCAATATTTTCAAAATGGTCAATAATCCTCTTTCTTTTGATTTACTTTCAAAAATGGATTTAAACTCAGGGGATTCACCTTGAATTCTTTGGGATTTTCATGGAGAGTTGGACATACACCAAAGGATATTTTTTCAAAAGGATAGTGGAAGCAAACACTATATATATATATATATATATATATAAGAATTTACATATTCAATATTCATTTATTTATTATTCGACGATACAATAGGTTTACAAAAATGTGCATAAATACACAAGAATGGATATAGTCATGTCTTTAGACAATGGGCATGAATTTAACATTGACTATATAATTAATACAAACAATGTAAAATACAATATAAACATAATATACAATAAGGTATATTACAAGTCATCCCTTCCAAAAAAGCTTCATCCTCGAAGAATGGGTAAAGACGAATGCTTAGATATAAACCCTTCATTTTCGTTACAGTGCCATGACCAATGTGCATGTGTTGCGTCATAATCACAAATTCATCGTGTACAAATTCAATGTAGTCCCAGATAAAGAAAAATATAGCAATGGTCTTGCTCGCAAGCTCTATTCATGGAACCCTTATCGTCTTGTTTTGATCCACATCCACCTTAAATACGCAGAGTCTACCACCCTCACTTTCATCAAATCTCATATCATTGTATTCAATCAACGAACATCTAATGTAAATATGTTTAAGAATCCCATCGTAAACAAATATGATCATTTCAATGAATGATGGGAACTTCTTCCACTCATCAAAGTGTCCATTAAGATTAATACTAGCATAAACATTGCAAAGTCCATTAGGATTAAGATTGGCATAATCAGGTATGCAGATAAACCCTGGAATATTTGAAACAATCCATGAGTTTCCAAATGATCCACCATCATCATGCCAACACTGACCAATGTGATGTGTGCTACAACATTGTATAGAATATTTCTCATTTCCCACTAAGCATATCATAGATCATTGTCTTTGTAGTGGCATTTTCCATTATATCACCACCATAAGTGATTTGCTTTGTCATAACCAAGCTTGAACCATTTCCACCAAAATTACCTCCTACATATGGATCAATGTTCTTTGCATGAGAGCACTTAACTTGCACCCCCTCTTTTGTGTCATCCATGCAATTGGGTCGGAGAGGGACACCAAGCATGCGCTCCAAAAAGATAGTCCAAACCCTGATTACTTTATTAGATTTCTTTGTACTTGTGCATACTTATTCACAAGAATATTTGATGATTTTGTACAAGTCCTCATAAATGGCAAGGTCAGGATAGTCATATTTCAAATGAGGAATTAAGGGTCTTCTATTCCTAGCTGCAATAGCAAGAAGCATTTCATCTTCTTTACTTTTCTTCTCATTCTTATCTTTAATCTTCTATAATAGAGCTTTGGCGCTCACTCTTTTTCCATCCCGCTGCTTAAAATAGAAGCTCCTATGATCAAGAGACTTCTGGTAGTTTTTTGCATAAACCTCATCCAAAACTTTATTCGTGTAAGCACAACATCTGGACCATTCATATTACTTTTGTTGAAGGTGAGTTATTATCACTAGCAAGGCAACAGTTGGGTCTTTTCGTAAAAGATCAAGTGCGTCGATTCCATGATCCCCATAAATGTGTTCAATGCATCGTAAATTTATATCTTTCAAGTGGTCTTCCATTTGGATGGGACCATCTCGCTTGATTTTATTACCTTGCATCTTTTCCAACAACTCTTTTATACACTTAGTTGTAGTTGTTGTGGTTTCTATCAGCATATCCAACTCAAATCTATCATCCTCACAAAAAATAAAAAAATTATCATATTGATTCTTGTGCATATGATTGAAGGAGTAACCCTCACTACTAGATGTCACAGATACCCAGTTAAAAATTCAGTAACTCTCCTACAAGATCAATGTGATAATTGGCAATGGATTTCATATCTTTGAACTGTGCAAGAAAATTTGCAAAACCAACATCAGGGCAATGTATTCTTCTATTGATGAAGTCAACGCAAACACCATCTCCTAATACATTCGTGAAAGTTTATTCAACCAACTCAAATTCACCACGCTCAAAATGAAGAACTCCAATGTTATATATATATATATATATATATATATCCTTTAAGCTCTCACAATTATCCAAAACCTTTTCAAAATTTGAGAGAGAACTCTTAATATCTCCCAACTTCATTTGAACCTTCCCCGGGCCACAGTAAGGAAACACAAAATCATCTTGGAAAATTGGGCAAGATGAAGTGATATTGTTATTGTTATATATATGATGCTCCGAAATGGTTATTATACACAAGTGCTCAACAGGGGCTCTATGTGTGTGATCAAGTTGTCTAGTCATCGCAGATATCATTGCCTCAATCAAATCCTATCCATATATGAGTGCCTCAATCAAATCATGGCTAAGTCTCAATACCTTAATGAAATCCAGGCCAGAAAATATTTCTTCCATATTACATTGAGCATTAAGTGTTTCTTATATAAACAATGCTTCATAATTCTCTTGAATAGAAGACAACCTTCCTGGATGAGAGGAAACACTTCCTCTAACTCAGAAATTGGCTTGTTTGTGGGTTTCTCTTTGTTTGGAAGAAGAGAAGCATTGTTATTCAATATATCTTTTTCCTTGTGATGTCAATCTTTATCTCTCTCCCCATATCTTTTCTGATGTTATGCTTGGATTCTCTCATTTTCCTTCTCCGGCTCCTTATCATAGTCCCTATCCTTTTCCCTACCATTCTCCATGTTTAAAATTTTTGTACCTCCTCCCTCTCCTAAGTCGACATCTGCAAAATTATTTGCAATCCGAGAAACAATTTCATCGAATTCATCCGTAAGATCTGGATACTTTCTAAGAATGTCCACCAGATTGCAATTGTTGTCAATTGATTATGGAGTGGGTGTGTAAATCAATGCATTTCAAGAACTCTTGATATGTATCATATCTCAACTTTGTTTTTACTTTCTCAAAAGATCCCCATTCATGTGAACATAAATTTCTTAAATTGTTATTGTCCTCTATGGCAATGTTTTGAAGAGATTGTTTTTCAATGCATCCTTCAACTTGCCCTGTCTGAGCAGGAGAAGTAAGAAAATTTTGTGCAAGCTCCTCATCTTCATCTTCATTTTCACGTTCTTCCTCGGAGTCTTCCTTCGACAATCTTTCCAAAAATTTCCCCAATTTTTATTTACAATATAAAAAAAATCTTGTATTTTTTTTATTCCTTCATTCAATTTGTCAATTTTGGCATCTAGCTAACTTATAAGGCCCACACAAAATTCTTTAAGATCTTCACTCAATTATAGCGTGGGGGAGACGTTGGCGACATTAGTAAATGCGAAAGACGTGTTGTCCAGGCCCATCCTAGCTTTGATACCAATTGGAAGCGAACGTGGTATATATATAAGAATTTATATATTCAACATTCATTTGTTTATTATTCGATGATACAATAGGTTTACAACAACGTGCATAAATACAGAAGAATGGATATAGTCATGTATTTAGACAATGGACATGACTATATCCATTCTTATGTATTTATGTGTGTTGTTGTAAACCTATTGTATCATCAAATTATATATATATATATATATATATATATAGTTCGCTTACAATTGGTATCAGACCTAGAATGGGCCTGGACACCACGTCTTACGCATTGACCAATGTCGCCAACACTTACCCCGTGCTGGAATTGAGTGAAGATCATCATGGTTGCCATTTATGTTGATGCTCAAAGTGGAAAATCCAAGCACAATAATCAAACACCCTTGTTGGGCTCTCAAGGGGAAAAAGGTTATGTAAACTCAATGTATGCTTAAATCTCTAAACTAGTCAACTAGGAGTTATATTTATTAGTCAAACTAATAGTAGAGTCTTTTCCCTTAATTGTATTAATCCTCCAATTATGTGTGCATTAAAAAATTATAAAAGTGTGTCTTATGTTAGTGGTTGCTTCCCTTTAAAGTGCAATAAAAACAGTGTATGCCTAGTTCTACCAACTACGTAAACTAGCCAAATGCATCAATAAACTAAAACGCTTGTAATCAAACAACTATGTTGGCTACTATTTAATTAACAAAAGACTATTGCATAAGAAAATCTAAGTATAATGTTGAAATACAAAAATAAGAATATGTGGACATTACTCATTGTAAGAGAACAACATTGTTAGATTCCAAAATTGTAAATTTGTACAATTTAGCTATTAATTACAAGTAGATTATAGTTAGAAATAGTTGTTCATATTAGTGATAATATTATGCATGTATACAGTAACTAATCAATCAAGAGAGGCTAAATAATACTTGCAAAATAGGCAAACTAAATATAATACACCAAGAAAAAAAGGTGTAGGTATGCCCCAAAATATTTATTGATTGATAAGGGTTTTTCTTACAGCCAATAATAACCCTAGGAGTTATAAAAATTGGCATGGCTTCTAGTAAATAGGATGTTTTACGAGACCATATGCTATTCACACCAACTTAAAGCCAAGTGAGATGAAAACTTGGACAACATACAGCCTTAACAAACCCCACACTTAGATTGTCTAAAGGGTATCTCCATTCAAGATAGTGTTAGTCATATATAAATTTATAGAGAAATATATTCATCAATTAAATAAACTGAATTTACCTCCGGAGGGAATCAATTCTTCTTTCACTCTATTGTTGGACCTTGGAATGTACATGCCTACCATTTTTATCACTACTAGGTTAATGAAAGACTAGAAGAATGAATTCAAATGTATGCAGTTGTAGAACAAAGATATACCTACTCCCCCCCCCCCCCCTTTTATGATCAAGTCCTCCCCCTATTTTATACAAGGTTGAGTGGGCAAGTGAAAGATCACCTATGCCCCTTTATTTTCCTCCAAAAATTAATTTATGGAGTATTTGTTTTTTTTTAACTAGAAAGGCATGAATTTTGTAGGTCACTAGGTCCAAGCAACTATACTTATAGACTGACTAAGGGTTCAACTCTACTAGTGTGCATTTTTTTACAATACGTAGTCATAAAACACTTAATTTTATCATGAATTATTATGTCATTGTTTTTGTTTCATAAATGTAAAACATAGACAAAAATTAAACAATTGCATCCATGCTACACACACACAACCATAGAAGTGCCATCACATGCCACTAACTATTCACATCAACCAAAAAATCATAAACACTATCAATATAAACACAAAGTTTATAAACAGTGATGCAATATTGTACACACTAAAACATGTATAGTAATGGTTCATTAAGAAGTTGTATCTCACAATCCATGCATCATCAAAATACACCATAATTTTCTATCTAATCAAAATGAAACATGATGATGGCCTCTAACTTAGGCACTAATTGTTTATAGTTAAAACGTACTAAGGTAGTGAATAAATTGTGTTGCGTGAAATTGCAAGTAGTCAGTGCTCCTCGGTGTATCATTACAAGGGATTAATCGCCTCTCGTGGATCCTTGAAATCTGGTGGTGGTGAGTTTATCAATCACCTACGGGTTTTGGTGTAACGGTGGACGTACTACCAACAATTGGTATCAAAGCTAGAGGTCACGAGTTCGATACACACTCGGCTCGCACTGAGGGGGAGATTGTTGCACGAAATTGCAAGTAGTCAGCGCTCCTCGATGTATCGTGACAAGGGACTAATCACCTTTCATGGATCCTTGAAATCTGGTGGTGGTGAGTTTACCAATCACCTGTGGGTTTTGGTGTAACGACAGTCGTACTACCAACAAATTCTTCACTACCTCAAAAGTAATTATAAATTGCTTTCAACTCTAAAACTAAATGTAAATGAAGTCACACAATATTATGATGCAATAAATTCTCCACTACCTCAAAAATAATTATAAACTACTTTCAACTCTAAATCTAAATGTAAATGAAGTCACACAAGATTGTGATGCAAGTGATCTTAAGAAGGATTGGTTTGCATACAGGGTGTTATTTCTATTTTTGGATTCACATCAATGAAGGTCGTAAATATACCTAATTTTAATATATTATAAATGTTCAATATGGATTTCAAATCCTCAACCAATAGAAACCTGAATCTATCCTTTTTCCTAAACACACACCAAACATGACCCATGTTCCCTATAAGTACATAGTGTATTGATGCCCTTAATTTGCTCGAAAGTCTTGTAAACTTTAATACAATCAAGTTAGAAAACCTAGAAAAAAAGAAAAAAAAAACGACGAAGCAAATGGGTGACGTGGAGCCCTTTACTTGCGACATGCTTATGTTACATTGCCAAACTATAGTAAAATTGTGTTCATTACCTTCCTTATTATTGTTGAAGTGCTTCCAAATGAGAAGAATGGCAAGACCCTAAGAAACCATGCAAAAAGCTTCACAAATGGAGTTGGGGAGTACATAATCAATGAGGTGTGGTGGGTCATTCAAAGCAACTTCATTGAATGTGGTCATTATCACTTTGTTCACTTTGTTTTATTTTTTCAATAATGTTTTTTTATATATAATTTAGTTACTCATCTATTTATATTATAAAGAAACTAATACAATTGTTCTTGTATGAAACCAACCAACGCTCAAGGGATTTTGGTCTACATAAATTACTATACTATAACTCACTCAAGGAAGTTTGGTATGCATATAGCACTAATGGAGTTGTTCAAAATATAGTATCTTTCTCCTTAATCAATTTAAGGACAAAGCTAAGAAACATGAGACAATCATATAACTATTATAACAACATATAATATAACCAATTAACTTATGATTCATACATCCCACGATAATAAAAAAATAGACATAGGAATGGGACCTGGTATGGTCGCATTTAGTTTTCACCCTTCGAATTGGAATCCACATATATATAGATTGGCGAAGTGAGTGTACCTTCCTATACACTGGCTCTTGTTGCCCTTGCTTCTGCTATAGGTGTTTGTGCTTCCTCATTCAACTCCTCACTCACAACTTCAAATCCCCAGGTAGTTTTAAGCAAAGCTTCATTCGTTCCATCTAATTTAGTTTGTCAAGTATTGATTATTGTTGAGTGTTTTTCTTCTCCACGAACTAGACAATGAAAGACTTATTATGCTAATAAATCTCCACCAACTTTAAATATCTGGTGTCACAACTTCTAGAGAAGCTTGTATATGAGATCCAATTCATAAGTTGTGCATCTATCTCCTCCATGGAACTGTGCCCCCACTTCATTCTTACTAGGTTCTCAATGTGTTTGACTTCCTCCCTAATTGGGCCTACAAATCGCCTATGATACCTTTAAGTTATTTCCATAGCCTTTGCCTAAGCTCTAGTCATCTTCTACTCATGCATAAGCACCATTGAATTCATGCAAGACCTTGGCCTGACATGTATTTCCCCCTTCCCTCTACATGTTCTATGCATTTTGACCTCTCCTTCCTTCTTGGCCCCCATCTCCTTTATCCTACCTCCAAGTAATAGAGTACCCACCATCAAATTGATAAGGAAACCTAATGATACAAAGCTAGAGCACAGACTTCCTAACAACAAGCTAGTCAATACTCGCCAATTGAATACAATAGTCATTTGCCAAGCTATCCAAACGGACGAGAGAATTTCCCTCCAAATTAGACTAAGATAATCACCCTCCTCATTCTTGGCTTTTCTGATAGCAAAACTCCATGATGCCTACATACATATTTCAAGCCACACTCGACTAATTGGTTCCATAATCCTCCATGAATGATTTAATGCGAAAATGAAGTAGAGAATTAAACTAAGAACGAAAGAGCCAAGCTATGATGGTTTTGAACTCCCTCCACATCCCTTCCATCGTCCTTATGATGCATTGTGAGCATATGTCCTTTTGAAGGACATGCAACACCCCTCTCCCACACTCTTCCTTGGCACCCCCATATAATAAATCTTTTTAACAATCTTATATAAATCGATTTTTTTTTAAATCCAAACTTTGGGTGTTTCTCCATGAATAAATCAAGGCTATAGCGATGTATGAGGGCATTGACACTGAGATGAAGAGAAATATAATTTATCTAGCAATGAACCTATGTATGTTTAAACAATGAACGTATGTATGTTTAAACAATAATCTTTTCTTCTGAACATCGCTATGTGTACGATGATGACATGGTATTGGAATAACATCAACATAACAATACAAGGCTCCATGTGATGTGTTGAAATTATTTTCCATGACAAAGCATAGCCTTTTCCATGTGTACAACATACAAATGCGAGTAGAATTCATGTAGCTCTAAAAGCAAAACTAACTACATACAACCTCTTCTCTAACAAGTGTTACATGGCAGCTTAGTCCTTGTCTATCAATGGACTAAGCTGCCATGCTAGACACGTATAAAATCCTAGGCTAGTATAAAATTCTCTGGGTAAAGCCTTTCAAACCGTGAAAGTCATAGCCTTTTGCTAAATTTGACAATTAAATTTAAAGGATATACAATAAGTATAAGTTTTTATTCAAATTGAGTAATTAAATTTGAAATCCTTTAATACTTGTAGTTACATTATTATCAATTTATAAATACTTATATACTTGTAGTTACATTATTATCCATTTATTAATACTTATAGTTTACTTATTGTAACTTCATTATTACTTATAATTATGCCTTTATTATTATAGTTCTTGGTTAATATAGTTAGGTTTTTATTTTATTATTATTATTATACTCGAAGGCAGTATATAGCATTGGATCTGCTTTGACTTATATATTAATTTGCTTTAAAAAAAAAAAAAAAACTAATGTTAAACATACCAAATAAAAAATTTATTTTTTTAATACATAAAATAATATATTTTTCTAAATTTTCATGGGTTGATAAATTTAGAATCTTATTTGAACCTTCAAGTAAATTGATAAAATTTAAATTAATTTGAAAGTTAATATTTTGTACGATTGTATCTTTGTGAGCTTACAGGTGCCATGTTTGATAAGCTTTCAGCCGGTGGCATGTGAGCCTCAAATTCTTTGTAAAGGACGAGTGATTATACTGGCAATTGGCCTGCATTATTTTTTGCAGAGAAGATCGAATCAAAACAAATCAAAGGGGAGAAGATGGGCACTCGTGGCATTCTTATTACTATTATTCCCTAGAGTTGCAATCCAATGAAATGGAATATGTATGAATGCATAGGCATACATACGTGTAGTTTATTTACTGAGTGAAGTAATATTTATCAATCACAATAATAACAATATCTATCTTGCAATAAGACTTCCATGTTACTAGCCAATAGTGTTTCAATAAAATCAATTTAAATATTAAAAAAAATTAACCATTTTTTTCCTCCTATGTACAAGTTTGGAAAAGCATAAAAATCTTTACAGTCGAACATAAGCTAAGTGAGGATCAACGCAGTAGCGAATGCTAGAGTCCTTTGCCTTTGGCAGGTACTAATAATGTGACCTATGTAAAGTGATATCAAATGCAATCTCGCATCAATCCATTAACATGTAAAATATAAAGGAGTGAATACTCTATTAAGGTTAATTTAGATCAAATACCCCCTTTACACACATATGGGTTTTACACTTGTTCATATTTGTTAAAAGTTTATGTGTGTAAGAGGTCACATACAAGTGTTAACATGAACGTTTATTAGTTAAATCTAGAAATTAATTTCTGAGATAAAATACTTTTTCTCTCGCAATAAAGACTTTATATATATATCAAAACTTTATGTGTGAAAGAGTTCACATAAAGTATTTACATTAATGTTTATTCATTAAATCGAGAAATTATTTTTTGAAAATCAAATGTCTTTTGTTACGGATCTAAGAGTTTTGTTCGAAATTTTTCATTTTGTCATCTCTAGTCATACGGCATTGTGTTGCCTTCATCGCAATGTCTTGACCAACATACACCTATTACAACCAGACTATGCTCTTCACTTAAATTCTATCCATAACTTTGCTTTAAGCTACAATAGTTAGATACAATGCAAAGTCCTACTCAACTTAGGTCATCCAATAGTTAACACATAGGCATACGTCCAACCACAACCTTAAAACATTCTAGCAATACTTACACTTAGCCAATTTCACAATTTAACCAACACATGCATATAAGGAATAGTAACATCTAATACACATGAGACAACCATAGAACACAAGTATGAACAAGCACCGATACATGTGCCTTAACTCTTCATTATATAAAGAATGTTACAAGTAGAACAAAGGAGCGCAACCAATTTGTTTGTGGCTCATTTCTCATTTATAGATTACAAGTACAATGGCAAGCAACTGTCAATCCAACCCTTGGAGCATTTGCATGCCTACCTCTTGCAGGTCATGTTTCGTCTCTTTGTCCAATGCAAGTCAAACTGCGATGCCTAACCATGAACTTGGCTATACCAGATCACTTGATGACTCCTTGTGACTCTTGCTTGAATTTCTTAGCTCAATGAGGCATATACTTACTTATACAAGTCTTACCATGCACTAAAAATGTAACGTACCTGTCCATCAACCCCGTTGTTGGGCAACGCTACTACGCGGAAACATTCTCATACTTATATATATATATATATATATATATATATATATATATATATATATATATATATATATATATATATATATATATATATATATATATATATATATATATATATATATATA
>JZKD02S2085715.1:692660-709014 GCA_000966675.3 Picea glauca
TATCAACCATGACAAAACAATAATGATTCATATTTACATCAAACAATATTGGGTCCATTACCCAAACCTTTGTGCTACGGGGCTTTCTTCAAGGGTTGACATCAATGACAACCAATCTTAATCAACAATATTTTGTCTGCATAGCATCCTCATGCTCCCATGTCGCATCCTCAGGACCATACCAAGTCCACTGGACCTTTGCAAGCCCTATGGATCGATTCCGAAGTTGTTTTCTTTTCCAGTCCAATATGCGCACAGAATGCACTTGCAGGACACCTTCTTGCTCCACCTGAATCACATTCCAATCGATTACATGATTAGCATCATATATATATTTCTTAAGAAATGAAATATGAAATAAATTATGTATAGTCATGGATGCAGGTAATGCAAGCATTTATGCAACTGGCCCAATCATTTCTAGGATTTCAAATGGCCCACAAAATCTGGCTGCCAACTTGGAACAGTTTCCCATCTTCAAGGAACTTCTTTGGCCTTTCACTTTCAAGAAAACATGGTCTTCCACTTTAAACTCTCTGTGGGTTTTGTTTTTCTCAACATAACTTTTCTGCATGTCTTAGGTAGCCTTTAAATTCTGCTTAATTTTTAGCATTTGTTCTTCCATTTCCTTGAGCAACTCTAGCCCAACTACTTCCTTATCAACTGGATTATCCCAACTTACTGGAGTATTGCACTTTCTGCCATAAAGTGCTTCAAATGGCCTCATCTTCAACGATGCTTGATACCCATTATTGTAGGTGAATTCTACCAAGTGTAGGTAGTCTTCCCATTTCAATGGTTTATCCATCACATACATCCTCAGTATGTCTTCTATTACTCGATTCACCCGCTCTGTCTGCCCATCCAACTCATGATGATAGGTTGTACTAAAGTTCATATTTGTTCTGAACCCCTTGAATAACCCTTTCCAAAAATTTGAGGTAAATTTTGGGTCTCTGTCAGACACAATTGTCTTGGGAATTCCGTGCAATCGTGTTATTTCCCTCATAAAAATATTAGCAACATCCATTGCCTTGTGAGTAGTCTTTAACGGAATAAAATGGGCAGCTTTCATAATCTTGTCCACTACCACCATGATTGAATCATGTTGCTTGCTTGTTTCGGGCAATCCCGTGATGAAATCCATTGTCACCACTTCCCACTTCCACTCAAGAATGGGTAAAGGCTATAACAACCTTGTTGGGTGTTTGTGCTCAGCTTTAACCTTCTGACACTCCATACATCTGGCGATGTATTTTGCAATCTCTTTCTTCATACCTGGCCCAAAATAATGGCTCTTGATTGCTGCCATAGTTTTCTTAGATCCAGGGTGCCCTACATAAGGCACATTATGCATTTCATGCAAAATCGCAAGTTTCAAATCCTGGACATTAGGTACATAAATTATGTTCTTGTACAAAAGTATTCCATCAGTTTCCAATTTATAAATCTCCACTTTTTGTGGCATCTTACCTTGTTGTAGCTTTGCTACCAAA
This sequence comes from Picea glauca, assembly GCA_000966675.3. Classification (NCBI taxonomy): domain Eukaryota; kingdom Viridiplantae; phylum Streptophyta; class Pinopsida; order Pinales; family Pinaceae; genus Picea; species Picea glauca. Next base: position 694,157 of record JZKD02S2085715.1, read on the forward strand.
TCCTTGTACTGCAAATCTGTATTTGCAGCCTCCAAAATTATGCTTTTAATATCAGTTCGGTACATGCTAATTGTTGTAGCATGTAATTTGTGTACTCTCTTGTTGAGTGAATCGGCCACTTTATTCTCCTTCCCTTTGATATGCTTGATATCAAAATCGTACTCACAGAGAAACTCCACCCACCTACTATGTCTAGCATTCAAGGTTGGCTGATCAAACAAATATTTCAGAACGTTATGGTTTGTTCTTAGTTCGAACCTCCTTCCGATGAGGTAATGTCTCCATTTTTTTAGAGTGTGTATTATGGCTACCAACTCCAAATCATGAGTTACATAGTTCTTTTCATGCCCTTTCAACTTCCTGGATTCATAACAAATTACGAATCCATTCTAACCGAGGACTCCTCCCAGTCCCTCTTTCCATGCATTTGTGCACACTACAAGGTCTTCATTCAGATCTGCAATCCTCAGGATTGGAGCACTGGTTAATAGTTGCTTCAATTGCTGGAAGCTTTTCTCACATTCCTTTGTCCACTAAAACTTCTTCTCCTTCCTTTGCAAGGAAGTGATAGGGTGAGCTATCCTCGAGAACCCTGTGATAAACCTTTTGTAATAACCAGCTAGACCCATAAAGGATCTGACTTCCATCATGTTCTTTGGCACTGACCCATCTCGGATGGCCTCAATCTTCTTAGGATCTACAACTATCCTATCCTTCAAAATAATTTGCCCCGAGTAATGAATCTGCTTTTGATAAAACGAGCACTTGCTCAACTTGGCATACAGTTGGTGCTCTCTTAGCATTTGCAACACCATCCTCAGATGTTGTTCATAACAGTACCTCACCTTCTGGATAGCTTCTTCTAAGGACTTTGGCTCCTTGAACTCAATCATATCCCGGTAGGTCTGAGGTAACCCACTAATGAACCGCTGCATTTTTGCTTTTTCATCTTTTATGTAGGGTACATACCTTAGTAGTTCAAGGAATTTATTGACAAATTCATCTATGGTGAGTTGCACCAGCCTGAGCTCATAGAATCCCTTAGTTTTCCCATCCATGTATTTTTCTAACAGATACTGCTTCCTAAATTATTTCTCAAACTGTTTCAATGACAAGTCCTTCTCATGGACTCCTTTCACATTCCTAAGGTCTTCCCACCATATGGAAGCCTTTCCGCTCAGGTTGAAGATGGCTATTCGAGCGTTCAAGTTTTCAGAGTAATCATGGACTCTGAAATACTTCTTTAAAACAAGCAACCAAGATTTCACCTCTTCTCCCTACTTAATCTCTCCATCGAAGGAGCGTGGTTTGGATTTCTTGAACTCTTCAGGACCATGGGTTTTGGAATGCTTCCGCTTCTTTCCTTTCCTTTGGGAATGTGAGTTAGCCCTGCTACTAGAAGTTCCTTCGGAGTTGTCAGCTTCCTTTCCAAAGGAATCCACCGATGAGTGTCCCCTGCCTCCAGGCTGGGCCTTCTTCAAGGTACTTTTCCCAGTGTGGTCACTTATGGAGTCATGTTTTCGGATCTCAGGTGGACTTTGACTTCTCTTCTTATGTCGTCGATCCACATGACTGGTTGTGGGTTCATGTTGTAGTTACCTTTGTATGTCAGATAAGCTCTACAGCAAGACCACGTTAATTTCTGTCTGTTTTTCCTGCTCCTTTATCAATCTCTCGTTGTCAGCCTTGCAATTCTGTAATTCGGCCCTGATGCTCCTTACAATTTCAGCCATATCTGGAGGGGTTTCCACCACCCTCCTTTCGTCAGATTCTTCGTCTCTATTGTGGGAGCCATCCCCCACTTCATGACACGTCACCATCCTTTAGTCTTGGAGTTTTCCCATGATTTGTTGACTGCTCAAGTGTTGACAAAAACACTTATTGTTAGCTAACAGTTTATTAGGTCATGAACAATACACGGTTCAATTTCTTAAATGCATACACACAGTAGAAAGTTTCATTATTTTCTTTAATAACAGTTTTAACCAGACTTTTTAAGAAAGAGGTGAGGTAGGGTGTCACTCTTTTAAAAGTACTCCAAATAGAGTTTTAAGTGACTCGTCTGAAGCCCAAGCAGGCCAAGTGTTGTAACCATGCTCTGATACCAATTTGTAACGTCCATGGCCATCAACCCCATTGTTGGGCAACACTACTACGCAGAAACATTCTCATACTTATATATATAACATGCATATTAAATCAAATTAACTCCTTTAACCAAAAAATACAAAGTAATCACAGGATTACTACTAACAGTCAGAAATAATGGAATTAACAGTAAATATCATTACAACGAAATACATGATAATATTACAAGCATCACAGACATGCATTTTAGTTGATATTAAAATGCATAATGATACTTATCTTAGAAACTGTAGTAACTCCACCAACCACTTACAGACCTTCCACGAACCTCCCAGCCTTACACCACGTTGCTCATCACGCTCAGCAGTGGGTCACCCTCGAGTTGGGACTAAGCTCCACCCAATGCAAAGGGAATCCTAGACTAGTCTAAGGTTATAGGAAACTACACAGAGAAACTGAAAGGATTCTCTCCAGGAATCTTCTTACGCCCACTACTCATGGACTCTCATTCCCCACATGCATGTTCCACCTGGAAGTATACACCTTCACAAGCATAGTCCATTGCTGCTTCACCTCCCTCTCTGGGTCTCCGCAACAGGTTGGATCATAAATTCTCAGAGCTTCGTAGCTGGTGGTGGACTCTATATGGCAGAAAACCACTTCCCAACAGACTTTCTCACCTGGAGAGAGCTTCTCATAGGCCTGACAACCTGCCTCTTCAACCATGGGCTTAACAACCTGCTTCTTCAACCAGTTTCAACCCAATTCCCTCAAGGTGAGGATAACATCAACACAACTCCACTCAGGAAAATCAGAAGGCAGCAACCCAAAGACAGTTCGGGTACGGACTTGGCTCTGCAAGGGCGGATAGGCTAGGCTCACAGGATACACAGGTGACATGGCTCAATCCACGAGTTTGCCACTGGTTTCAAGGCGTGTGACAAGGAATCAACGCAAAGGTCAAACGCAGACTCAAATGGTTCAGACGACGGATATGTCGGCTTCTCAGGAAAACATTACGGTTTTCTGGTTTCAAAGCTGCGTGAGGTATGTAGAGATCAGACACAGTGGCCACACGGTTCAGACAGCTAACGCAAGAATGGAGAATGAAACTCCATCACAACTCAATTCTTGGGTTAAATTTCATGTGCCTGCGTCGACACATGTCGCCCATGAAGCTGCATGCACTTCATCAAGTATGCATTCCCTTTTTCCAGGAACTTAGGATAAAAATATACCTTTCAGCCCCCTTTCCCTTACTCACCTTGTGGAAGCTTAGTCCCCCATTACTCTTTCTTCATGTTCGGTTTGCAGGAAACAATGTTTAATCTTTATTAATGTTCTGCATATTACATATACAAAAACATGCTCCTAGCCTTAAACGCTAAGGCTCTTCGGCATAATAAACACATAAGCCCACTAGCTTATCAATACTTGGATCACCAACCTACAAAACATGATTTTCAATTCATAAACATGATTTGCAATTCATAAACATGATTTACAATTCATAAACCTGATTAAAACAGGGCTCGTCCTTGGGGATATTACAAAAAATCCCCATCATTCTAAGTGGACCCAAGTTTCGTTCATCTCACTTCAAGCCAACTATCTACTAAATCCTTCCATCTCGTGCTTTGTCCACCCACGTCACCTTGAGCTCACCTAGTAATCCCATCCACCTAGGTCATTCCATCTGCCCAAGTCATCCCATCTGCCAGGTCGTCTCAAGCCCACTAAGGTCATCTTGTCATTTTGTTTGTCCATGCCCAAGGGCATCCAAGTGGGCCGACGCATCTGGTCGCATCTCAATCCATTTGAGGGCAAGTTATACATGTCATGGCATGAGTTTCTCCTTTGGCTATGCACATCTGGCTTGTGCACCCAAGGTGTCCCAACATTCGTATATAGGCAACATGGATGAGTCACCACTTTGTTCAGTCATTTACGCAAGCACGTCTAGTGTTCCATCCGTCTGTGACAACCTTCCATGCCTCGCATGGTAGTGCACCTATTGACATCCATAGGTAGAGGTCTTACATCCTCCCCTTCTAAACTTCTTGTCTTGAAAACGTCCAATGAACACATGTCTAAGTGGTCCAAGGTGTCATTTCTCAAAGTCTTGGACCTTATCTTCATACTATCACAATGCCTCTCTCCTTTATAAATTGTCATCCTTTTCGGGTCTATCTTTATAGTGGACACAATACTTGTGGCTTTGGTTTTGTGTTCAAGTATCTCCTCCACTTCCAACTCAAGTCCATCTACAAATCAATGTAGGGGCTTGGGATGGTGCAACCATGCTAGGATCGCCTTCATCAATCCTACGATACTTTAGTTGACTTTCATGGAAAACATAATGGTGGGCCCTCATGTGGGATGGTAGCTCCAATCTATAAGTGATGTTTCCAATCTTCTCAAGAACCTTGAACAAACCTTCAAACCTCTGCAACAATGCACTGGTCATGTCGCTAGGTGGCTTGAATTATTCTATTCCTGACTTCAGCAAGACCAAGTCCCCTACTTTGAACTATGTTTCATGCCTATAATGATCCACCCAACACTTCATCCATCATGTCGTAATCGTCAACTTAACACGAACCATCTCCAATATGTCCTTCCATCCTTTTATGAACCCCAAGGCTAATGGGTTGCATTCATAGTAGCCTTATGGAGCCATATGTGGTGTCTAAGTTTGTTACCCATTTGCCAACTCGAATGGATTATACCTTGTTGTTGAGCTCTTATGCATGTTGTAATTGAATTGGGCGACATCCAACAACTCTGGCTAGTTTGTTTGGTTTGATTGCACAAAGTGCCTCAAGTAATCCTCCAAGCGACAATTGAAATATTTTGTTTTCCCATTAGTCTCCAAATGGTAGCTCAAACTCATCAACATCTTGCTTCCAACAAGCTTGAACAACTCTATCCAAAACCGTGCTATGAACTTTGTGTCCTTGTCCAATACAATACTTAATGGGAGACCCCAATACTTTACAACATTCATGAAAAGAAACCCTGCAATTTCCTCTGCAACACAAGGCACCTTCATTGGCACAAATATGGCATACTTGAAAATTCAGTTGACCACAACCATGACTCCAATATACCCATGTACAATTGGAATCTGAGTGAATAAGTCCATCAGGACACTCACCCAAGGTCCCTCTCACACCAGCAAGGGTTGCAATAGATTGGCTTGCATCTTGGTGTTCTACCTTGTCTTGTTGGCACACAAGACAAGTCTAGATGTATTTTTCCACATCTTGCTTCATATTTTCTAAATAGTAACCTCATTATAGAAATGAAAAAGTTCTTAAGTTTCTTGGCTGGCTAGGCCAAGGTGAATCATATCACTCCCTTAAGATCTCCTTCCAAAGGTTAGATGACTTAGGCACATAGATGCACTCACCAAAGTACAAGAAACCATTGTCCTTCCAAAACTTCCTTGTTTTGTCTTCCTTCACTCGCTTCATGATGTTCAATGTTGTGGGATGCTTGTGCAATCCCTCCTTGATCTTCTCTTGTAACTTTGTCAAGACCTGTGTTTCATTGTCCATGGGCATAACAACTTGTCCTCCTCCAAGGCTACAAGCTACACCTTCCTGCTTAAGGTATCCATTGTTGCGTTCAACTTTCCTAGTCGATACTTAATGATCATGTCAAACAATGCCAAAAAATCTTTCCACTACACCTGCTTGGGTGACAACTTCAATTGGGTGGAAAATTATCTTGTTGCCATGTTTTTAGTCTTCACAATGAATGGATTTCCTAACAAGTAGTGCCTCCATGCATGTAGGAAATGCACAACAACTCTCATCTCTTTCTCATGAACACGGTACCTTTGTTTGTAATCTTGTAGCTTTTATCTCTGAAAGGCCACTGGATGACCTTCATGTGGCAAAACTCCTCCAATGGCGAAATATGAAGCATATGTTTTCACTTTAAAAGATTGTTCAAAGTCTGGCAGTTTCAACACATGTGTCGAGATAAGTCTGCGCTTCAATTTGCAAAATGTTGTCTGACACTTTTTCGTCCAATTCCATGACGTGTTTTTTCAACAAGTCTCTCAATGGTACCGAAATCTTAGAGTAACATTCCACAAATCTATGGTAATAGTTATCCAAACCAAGAAAACTTCTTACCTCATGAATTGTCTTGGGTTCCTCCCAATCCTTGATCACCCTTATCTTCACAACATCCTTGCAAATGCATCCTTATCATATCCAATGGCACAAGAATGGAATTTTGATCTACCCAAAGACACACTTGGAATTCTTCAAGTATAGTTGGTTTTGCCTTAGCACCTGAAAGACTTATGTTGGGTGTTTCTTATGGTCTTCCATGTCTTCAGTAAACACCACAATGTCATCTAGGTAGACAACCACCAACTTGTCCAAGAATAGTTTGAACACATTGTTCGTCAAGGTGCAAAAGGTTGTTGGGAGCATTGCACAAGCCAAAAGGCATAACAAGAAACTTGAAACCGCCATACCTTGGCACTATGGTTGTCTTTGTCTCATCCCCTTTTGGAATCCTCACTTGATAATATCATTGTCTCAAGTCCAACTTTGAGAAGACCTTGGCCTTAGCCAACTTGTCAAAGCAATCCACATCCAAAGGTAAGGGGTATTGATTCTTGATGCTTTGCTTGTTCAATGTGTGGTAGTCCAAGCACATCCTCAACTCTAGGGTGTCCTTCATATCTTGGAAGAGAACAAGTGTGCCATACTATGACCTAGAAGGTTGAATGAAATCAACATCAATAAACTCCATCACTTGTCATCTCAACTCTTCAAACTTGGGCCCTGAAAGTCAATATGGAGTTCTGGTTGGAGGTTACAACCCTAGTTCCAACTCAATACGATGGTCAACAATGCACTTGGGTGGGAGAAATTTTGGCAACGAATCAAGCATATCATCAAAAAAATAATCTAACACATCGACAAGTGTTGGGGGATTAAGGGTCCCCACTCCACCCTTATCCACTTCCCCAATGACTATTGCAAAAAGTTGTGGTTATGGGTGCCTAGTTGCCCTCTGTATGCTTAGTTCAAAGATAATCTACACCCTTCCATCTGACTTCCTTGCTTTTGTGGACATAATAGAAATCCTTCATCCACCAAGTATAACCAAGTTGTCTACAAATTACATGCGAATAGATTGTGTTCTCCTTAGGAACTCCTACCGAATAATACCTTCAAAGTCGTCCATCAACAATATCGTGAAGTCAACAAGGCCATTCCACTTGTCCAACTATATGTGAATTGCGGATGCAACTCCAACTATTGAAATTTCCTTGGATTTGACTGCCTTAATTGAAGCTCTGCATAGTCCAACTATAAGCTCGAGTTCACTGGCCAATTCCGTCCACAAGAAATTGTGTGAGACACCGGAATCCACCAATTCGTGAACTACTCTTCCATTGATGATCAAGTCCAAAAAATAGAGTTGATGGATGTTCCATCCTTGGTTTCCAACCAAGGCACCTATTTGTTGCAAAGACTTCTCCAAGAAGGGCTTCTCCCTTCCATTCATAGAACTTTGTTATGCACAAATTGTTAAAGGAAATGAATAACAACAAGAACAACAAACTTTAACTCTATCTGGAGTGGGTTGTCAATGGGTACGAAAAAACATCATATTTGCAAGGTTTGTGGGGGAACGCCTTCATCCACATTCCCTTGGTCCCAAGACACTTTGGAATGTGTCCTCTAAGACTATTATGTGCATCTTCACTTGGTCAAAGTGGACCCTAAGGTGTGGTCTGACCAGGTTGCTCCTGGACCAACCACAAACTGTAATAAGTGTATAGGGTCATCCTTCGCCTTCATCCAACACCCAATGCCTTTCAACATTGTTCTTAACGACTGTCCAAGAGATTGCTCCAACACCCATGTCAAATCCTACCTCCACGAGTGATCATGGGATCAAATTTTGCTCAAAAATTCAAAGTGCTCGGAATCGCTTCAAATCGAACGGGAGCGTAGGGCTCGTCATTACGAACCCAACGCAACTCATTTGGGTTCAAACGAAATTCGGGAGTGAGAGATATCGGGTTCTGTTCAAAATGACAAACAAGCAAAAAAAAGGGATGTTGACTGTACAATCCGTACGGACGCTGAAGTGGCAGGCCGTACGACACGTGGCAGGCAGCTATTTGCACAATTGGCAAGTGACATCGCTTGTTTACAGGGAATGGAATGGCGACATGTGGCCCAATCAATGGCCGCCATCTGTCCCCTATTTATTGGGTTAAAATTTATTTGGAGTCCACCGGATTCGACCCCGTGACCTCCACCCGCGTGCAAATCTTTGGCAAAGACCACCAACCAATGTGCCACCATAGTGTTTCTTAACACTATATGGTGCGGATTTTATTTGAATTCAAATATTGTATGTTTGGGCGAGGGGTCAGGTTGGGGCCTAGCCCTAGCCCGTGGTTATGTTATATTGTAATATGACCACGGTTTAAAACCTTTGCATGCACATTCAAAACTAAACCCCAGTCGTATGTGTTGTAATATGACCATGGGGGCGCGTATATGTTTTAACATCGCCCTTTTGATATAGACTGTGGTCACATATTTGTTTCCATATGACCATTGATGCGCACGCGGGTATGTGTTTGGTTTGAATTCGATTCAAATGGTTATGGCCCTTACTTTTAAATGTGCGGTCACATGGATCATATGACCTTGCCCTTGATGGTTAGGGGCTAGGTGCGCCCATAACCGTCCTACAGTTTGCACGGTTCGCGCAGTTGCGCCCAGTGCTAAGTTTTTACACTTAAATATGCGTGTGGGCTAGGTTGAGCCAACAAGGGTGCGTTTTGTAGATGCAGAGACAACAAGCTTGAAGGGGGGACTTCCAGGAAGGCTATCTTCTTCATTTTCGGGCCAAACGAGGTGCCGAAAAAGCCCAGCTAGGGGTTTTTGGACGTTCTTGTTAGTAACATTTCTTGTCCGGGGCACAAGAGCATTCGGGTCAGCGAGTCGCATAAGGAGCGCCCGAGTGCAACGCGGGAAATCTCATTTCAGGCCCCAAAGCAAGCGAGCAGGCGAGATTATATCGTCGGCAGTCCAGATTCATCCATAAGAGCAGATCAGCGTTTGGCGGAAAATCGCGGTTAGTGGAATTGCGTCGAGATTAGTGCAAATGCATCATGCCCATATTATATGAAGGGAAGGATAGCAGCCGTCCATCCAAAGGATACGTGGCATGTGATCTGGTCACGTCGGCTTTTCGGCAGTCGCGAGTTCGAAGGGTGAAAGTTCCATATCACTCTGCATCGCGAAACCCCAAAGCGCCGAAAGCGCCCAGAGTCGGCCCCACGGTATCACGGAGCAATCTCAGTCGTCCATCCACAGGAGACACCCGACGCATGATTAGGGTCCTCGTCATTTCGCCCATCGCGATTTTAAGGCGCAAAGAGCAGCTCCAGCATTTCCCGATGCGCGAGGTGCTGGGAGTGTCCATGACCCGGGCCCACAACATCGTCGGGAGAGTTCAGAACCGTCAGATATAGAGGGACGTGTGGCGCCAACTCAAGCATCTCGGAGTTTTTCTCATCGCGATTTTAAGAAACAAGGATCAACGCCTTCTTATTCACGAACGTCGAAAGTGCCTTTGAGGATAAACGCAGGGTCACAGCCCGTCGTCACATGGGAAAATAGAAAGAGCTGTGCAAAAGGGGCCAGGGCTGTCGAGTCCAGTCGCCAAAAGGTTCATCGCGTTCTTTGGGTGCCATTTGATCTGACCTCAAGCCTGGTTTTTTCTTGAAGTAAATGAAGGTAAGAAAGAGTGGTTGAAACCTCTTTTCATGCATTAAGTGCAAGATATGGAGAGCCTGGCCAGCGGTCTGCTCGAAAGGGTCCTGTGTACCATTTTTTCCAAAGAGGCCATGCCCAGTCCTCGATTAGCCAAAGGAGGTCTACACACGCTAACTTGGCTCTTAATGGCTTAGCTACTCCCTTTATAGGAGCCATGCGCAGTTAAGATGGTGTTTGATGAGGGATATATGTCTGAATTCGGCTGAAAGGACACCAAGCCTTGGGTGACTAAGCACGCCATTGTTAGGCGAATTTTCTGAGTATATAGACTCAGTCTTTGTATTTTGTAAAGTATCAATGGTTGAGCAAAGCTCCCAATTGTAAAGTTTTGATGAAGCGTTGGTCGCTCTAGTTAAGGTATAAGGCATTTGAGACTTCTTACTTTATGGATGTCAACCTCTTTTCCATCTCTTGTATACTGTGTTAGAACAGCTCGGAATTGGAGGATCCAGTCGAGTTGTAGTTGTTATAGGATGATGTAGGTTGGATCACTGTAACAGTTACATTGTTTCTAATCGGTTCCTGTGATTTTCTTAGCGTTGAACGACTCGGAATTGAAGGATCTAGTCGAGTCACCCTTCAGCTCCTTGAGGCTCTGGACCAAGAGGATCTTGGCTTCCGAGTTTTTCATCTTCAAGCTTCTGAAGGTTGGTTGCCCGAGGCAGTCTTGCTCGCCCTTCTCACAAGTCTTCCCTCTACTACCCTTTAATCATTTACTGACAGAAGTTGGATCAAGACCTCCCTTGCTTTCTACATACCAAGCTTAGCTTCCTGAGTTAAAGCTGCATCTTCTTGGGTCTTTATCCATTCGATCACCCATTCAAAACTATCGTGACATAAAACTGATGGGCGTTGGGCTCTGCTCCTGCAAGAAATCCAGGAGTGACTTCTGACGCTAACATTTCTGGCATCGTTGCCAGGGACGAAGTTGAAGATTTTCCCTGGGCAGAACGACATTGAGCCTCTGATTCTGAAGGTGCATCAGACATTAGAGCCCTTCAAGATTGCTACTGTGCGCCTGGCGACTCCACTGTGGCGACTCCAAGGTTTCCACATCACTGTTTCAGCTGTGGCTACTGTTAGCACACTTGAAATTCGACCCTAAGGAGCTTTCTCGAGAAGGTTTCAACAGCTGCTTTCTCAGCCTGAGAAGCTTCCTGGGGTAACAACAACGTTAGGATCTGGCCTTTGATGGTGAACAAGGACCAGACACATTCGAAGCTACGCATCTTTCACCTGGCGACGCCATGATTCAAGGATCAATTGGCGACTCCACTGGTTCGATATGGAGAAAATCCTTGCTCGCAGGTTTGCTCCTTTTCATTTTTCTACTATTACTGGTTTTCCTAATGTTGTCCCCTCTCTGAATGAATGGGGCAATTATTTGCCCATATTTGGAAAGCGTGAAGATGGAAACCCTGCTCAACACCTCAGTGAGTTTCATGAACTCATGCGTCAGTGGGAGATACATCATGAGTATGTATTATTGAAAATGTTCATGTTCTCGTTAGCAAGGGATGTGCGTAAATGGTATCATTCTTTACCCCCTGCTAGCATTTCTTCACTCTCGGAGTTTCATGCAGCTTTCGTCGCCTATTACCAAGAATTTTATCCCTCTGTGTTAGTTTGTCATAACTGTAGTGAGGGATACCACAACTCTATACCGGATGAAGTTGTTTCAGACGTAGGCTATGAGGATGATCCCGAGGACCTGGATCAGAGCTCCGTCCTTTCTCCTCCCCATTTGTCTGCAGCAGGGGGGGGTTATGAGAGTGATGGAGTTCCCAGGGAGGAGGATGGCGCTCTGAGTGAACTAGTGGTGCAGGCGATATTCCCCACTCCCCAGTGTGTGAAATTTGAATCTGAAGGCAGCAAAAAGGATTTTCCAGTTTTCGAGGCAGATGATCTAAGCAGCTCTTTTGAAGAGATTATTGAAGATTTTTTGGATGCGTTAGCATCTRCCCCCAATGAGCCTGTTGTCTCAGATTTAAACAAGGAAGCCATTGTGGAAGAGGATCGTTCTTTCTTCCTTCATGAGATTTCCCATGATGTATTTACATTTGGGATTGAAGAGAAGGATCGGGAGACGGTTCCCTTTTTACAAGATGGGGGAGTGCACGGAAAAGAGGAGGAGGAACCAGAGGAACAATTGAGCGCGCATTTCATGTTCTATTCAGAGCCAATCAACGAACAACCATCGCCTGAGATCAGTGAGCCTGCGTCAGTTGTCTTCCTGCCTGTGCTTATCAGAGATATTCAGCCACAGGTGGACAACTGTGTAGCACAGGCAGTTGTTTGTCACCAGTTTTCTGGGATTGGCCACTCATTCTATGACCCTGTTAGCAAGTACATGGAGTGGAATTTCCCCTATGCCTTGGAGCCACCCTATTTCATCTCAACTCCAGCCTATAAGGAGGAGTTGAAGAGTGTAACCGTTCTGCTGTCATGGTTACACCATCTGCTGATGATCATTGACAGAAGGAAGGAGCTTCTATCCAGGAATATGCTTGAATGGCTATGGTGGAAATCTTCTTTCACCTAGCCCCATGTAAAGTGTTTTATTAGTTTAGGATTGTATATAAATAAGCTCCTTTGAGCATGTATCTTTATTTTGTTGCTTTTATTTTTCGGCTTGTATTTTCAACAGCGGGATGTTTTGAGCCTAACTCCATAGCCCAACAACAAGGCACTGAAACTGCAAAATGAGTCCTTAGAGAATCACAGGGACGACTCTATCCCCCATGGAGCCTAATGTTAGTAACATTTATTGTCCAGGGCACAAGAGCATTCGGGTCAGCGAGTCGCATGAGGAGTTCCCAAGCGCAACACGGGAAATCTCATTTCAGGCCCCCAAGCAAGCGAGCGGGCGAGATTATATCGTCGACGGTCCAGATTCATCCATAAGAGCAGATCATCGATTGGTGGAAAATCGCAGTTAGTGGAATTGCGCCAAGATTAACGTAAATGCATCGTGCCCATATTATATGAAGGGAAGGATAACAACCGTCCATCCAAAGGATATGTGGCGTGTGATCTGGTCACGTCAGCTTTTCGGCAGTCGCGAGTTCTAAGGGTGAAAGTTCCATATCACTCTGCACCGTGAAACCCCAAACCCCGAAGCACCGAAAGCGCCCAGAATCGGGCCCGCGGTATCGCAGAGCAATCTCATCCATCCATCCACAAGAGACACCCAGCGCATGATTAGGGTCCTCATCATTTTTCCCATCACAATTTTAAGGCGCAAAGAGCAACTCCATCATTTCCCGATGCGCGAGGTGCCGGGAGTGTCCAGGACCCGGGCCCACAGCATCGTCGGGAGAGTTCAGAACCGTCAGATCTAGAGGGACACGTGGTTCCAACTCAAGCATCTCGACGTTTCACTCATCGTGATTTTAAGAAGCAAGGATCAACCCCTTCTTATCCGCGAATGCCGAAAGTGCCTTTGAGGATAAACGCAGGGTCACAACCCGTCGTCACATGGGAAAATAGAAAGAGCTGTGCAAAAGGGGCCAGGGTTGTCGAGTCCAGTCACCGAAAGGTTCATCGTGTTCTTCGGGTGCCATTTGATCTAACCTCAAGCCTAGTTTTCGCTTGAAGTAAATGAAGGTAAGAAAGAGTGGTTGAAACCTCTCTTCATGCATTAAGTGCAAGATATGGAGAGCCTGGCCAACGGTCTGCTCGAGAGGGTCCTATGTACCATTTTTTCCAAAGAGGCCATGCCCACTCCTCGATTAGCCAGAGGAGGTCTGCACATGCTAACTTGGCTCTTAATGGCTCAGCTACTCCCCTTACAGGAGCCATGCGTAGTTAATATGGCGTCTGACGAAGGATATCTGTTCGAATTCGGCTGAAAGGACACCAAGCCTTGGGTGACTAAGCACGCTGCTGTTAGGCGAATTTTCTAAGTATATAGACTCAGTCTTTGTATTTTGTAAAGTATCGATGGTTGAGCAAAGCTCCCAATTGTAAAGTTTTGATGAAGCGTTGGTCGCTCTGGTTAAGGTATAAGACATTCGAGACTTCTTACTTTATGGATGTCAGCCTCTTTTCCATCTCTTGTATACTGTGTTAGAACAGCTCGGAATTGGAGGATCCAGTCGAGTTGTAGCTGTTATAGGATGATGTAGGTTGGATCACTGTAACGGTTACATTGTTTCTAATCGGTTCCTATGATTTTCTTAGCGCTGAACGACTCGGAATTGGAGGATCTAGTCGAGTCACCCTTCAGCTCCTTGAGGCTCTGGACCAAGAGGATCTTGGCTTCCGAGTTTTTCATATTCAAGCTTCCGAAGGTCGGTCGCTCGAGGCAGTCTTGCTCGCCCTTCTCACAAGTCTTCCCTCTACCACCCTTTAATCATTTACTGATAGAAGTTGGATCAAGACCTCCCTTGCTTTCTACATACCAGGCCTGGTTTCCTGAGTTAAAGCTGCATCTTCTTGAGTCTTTATCCATTCGATCACCCATTCAAAACTATCGTGACATAAAACTGATGGGCGTTGGGCTCTGCTCCTGCAAGCAATCCAGGAGTGACTTCTGACACTAACAGTTCTTAAGCCATTGGAGCAGTCTATTTGGCATTTTGAGCATTGTAAAGCACATTTTTTAGCACTTTGAGCAAATAATACAAATGATCCATTGGAAGCTAGACCAGGAGATGTAGCCCAAGAGAGGGGTGAACTCCTTTATCATTTGTTGTGTTATGTGTTTTCTGTTCACTGATTTTTCTGTTGTTTATATGCATCTTGAATGAGTAAATCCTATTAAAGTTGTGTTGCAAAGTTGATCCATTTGCATTTTAACACATAAAATTTTAACTTGCAAGTATTTTCAAGAATACAAGTCTTCTTCATTTTTAGATCAAATTGGTATCAGAGCATAGGTTTTTGAAGACTTGATTATTTGCAAGTGTTTTGTTTTCTGATGCTCACAAGGTTGAA
>JZKD02S2085715.1:713151-728945 GCA_000966675.3 Picea glauca
CTTCAGATAGACTGAAAATAGTCTTTTGGAGGTCCAAAAGCTTTCCAATGGGGAGGTGTGATCAGGGGATCAAATTTTGCTCAAAAATTCAAAGTGCTCGGAATCGCTTCAAATCAAACGGGAGCATAAGGCTCGTTGTTATGAACCCAACACAACTCGTTTGGGTTCAAATGAACGTCGGGAGCGAGAGATATCGTGTTCTATTCAAAATGACAAACATGCAAAAAAAAGGGATGTTGACTGTACAGTCCGTACAGTCTGTACGAACGCTGACGTGACAGGTAGCTATTTGCACAGTTGGCAGGTGACATGGCTTATTTGCAGCAAATGGAATGTCGACATGTGGCCCAATCAATGGCTGCCATGTGTCCCCTATTTATTGGTTTAAAATTTATTTGGAGTCCACCGAATTCGACCCCGTGACCTCCACCCGCATGCAAAGCTTTGGCAAAGACCACCAACCAACGCGCCACCATAGTGTTTCTTAACACTATATGGTGCAGATTTTATTTGAATTCAAATATTGTATGTTTGGGTGGGGGGTCGGGCTGGGGCCTAGCCCTAGCCCGTGGTTATGTTATATTGTAATATGGCCACGGTTTAAAACCTTTGCACGCACATTCAAAACTAAACCCCGGTCGTATGTGTTGTAATATGACCACGAGCGCGCGTATATGTTTTAACATCGCCCTTTTGATATAGCCCGCGGTCACATATTTGTTGCCATATGACCATTGACGTGCGTGCGGGTATGCGTTTGGTTTGAATTCGGTTCAAACAGTTATGGCCCTTACTTTTAAACGTGCGGTCACATGGGTCATATGACCTTGCCCTTGATGGTTAGGGGCTAGGTGCGCCCATAATCGTCCTACAGTTTGCATGGTTCGCGCAGTTGCGCATGGTGCTAAGTTTTTACGCTTAAATATGCATGTGGGCTAGGTTGAGCCAACAAGGGTGTGTTTTGTAGATGCAAAGACAACAACCTTGAAGGGGGGACTTCCAGGAAGACTATCTTCTTCAATTTTTGGCCAAACGAGGTGTTGAAAAAGCCCAGCTAGGGGTTTTTGGATGTTCTGAAGCCATTGGAGTAGTCTATTTGGCATTTTGAGCATTGTAAAGCACATTTTTGAGCACTTTGAGCAAATAATACAAATGATCCATTGGAAGCTGGACCAGGAGATGTAGCCCAAGAGAGGGGTGAACTCCTTTATCATTTGTTGTGTTATGTGTTTTCTGTTCATTGATTTTTCTGCTGTTTATATGCATCTTGAATGAGTAAATCCTATTAAATTTGTGTTGCAAAGTTGATCCATTTGCATTTTAACACACAAAATTTTAACTTGCAAATATTTTCAAGAATACAAGTCTTCTTCATTTTTAGATCAACGAGAACCCAAACGTTCAAGGGAACTCCCTAGCCAAAGGTCAAGTTGCCCTCCCAACCTGTTGCTTTCTTCTAAAACATGGCGAAGAGAATCAAACAAAATTATGAAACCTTGAAGAAGTTGAGCTCTAATACCCCCTATCACAGACCTAAGAGTCACTAGTGAATTCACCCTCTCAATTTATTGCTTCCTTCTGAAACATGGTGAAGAGCATCCAACATAATTATGAAACCAACTTCTTGAAGAAGTTGAGCTCTGATACCCCTTATCACGGACCTAAGAGTCTTACTTGAAATTTTTTGCTTCATCATTTCCAATTATGCAACACTACATTGCCTCGGCCATAGTGGCTTGACCAACCTATGCCTATTATAACTAGACTTCTCCTCTTCACTTAAAGTCTGCCCATAACTTCACTTTATGATATACTAATTATATGCAATGCCAAGTTCTACAACACTTAGATCATCTAACAATTAACACATAGGCATACGTCTAACCACAACGTTAAAACATCACAACAATACTTATACTTAGCCAACAAGCATACAAGGAACAGTAACATCTAATACACATGAAGCAAACATACAACACAAGTATGGACGAACTCCAAGACGGGTGCCTTAACTCTTTATTATATAAAGTATGTTATAAGTACAACAAAGGATCAAGAATATTGGATAGGCATTTTGGATAAGTTTTGTTAAGTTTTGGGATCTGTGCCATAAGAATAAAAGGCAGTTAGAAGATGGAACAGAGCGTGCGACAGGAGTAGACTTTAAGGAGTCAAAGCGCGCGACAGAAGGAAACACGACGTAGTGGCACGCAAAAGGCGGAAAGTAGTTAGGATTTTGGGACATTTTGTCCACATTGTAATAAGCTTAGCCCTATTTTGATGTATAAATATGTAAAGGTTCGAGGTAGATTGGGGGTCGAAGAATCAAAGGTTATGGTGCATTATTCATGAGTTGAGTTTTGGCTATGTATTCAAATGTTAGGACGAAGGAGCAACGCTCGCACTGCAACATAACAGTTAGGTAAGTTTGAGTGATGACTATTGTTGCATCTTTTTGTAAGCGCAGTGCGGAGTTGTAAGAAGAATGTGAATGACTAATATAAGAAGTCATCCATTGGGGATGTAGCCTAGATTGGGGTGAACCAGGTTAAACTTGTATCTTGATGTGATGTTGTGTGTGTGTGTTATGGATAGCCTAAACCTGTTGAATGTTTAGTATTATGAATGTGTTATTGATATTGCATAGTGAAGATGAAAGCTTAGTATTATGAATGTGTTATTCATATATGTCGTTATAATGTCGCACACTGAAATAACTGGTAAATGAATGAATGTCAAGTAAAGTAATGTCACACACAACGTATGTTGCATGATAAAGTAACTGTTAAGTGATGAAATGATACACACAGTAAGAACATGTTGAATGCCTCGCTTCACCTCATCACTGTAGAACCTTGGTTCCTGCAGCCCCTCTAGATGCCTCGGGTGAGACTTCACTTGCTTGCAAATGATGCCGAAGGGGTCGATGTCTAGGGGTTTTGTTGGTGTATTGACGATTAACCCTGAGTTTTCCCACTTCGCGCCAACAAACGATTTTGTTGTCGGGACCAAGATTTGTAATTGAGGGGAATGTTTTGGAGGTTGAATAAGGAAGAGATCATGGAATGTTAAAGGAGGAAGGAACAATGATTTTGTAGAGAATACAATAGAAACCCACGACTCAACGACAAACAATGGTTGCAAAGGTATGTATTTACTGATCTTCATGAAATCTTCTTTGGTGAGTTACCGACAATTTTGACCGAATGGTTAGAAACGCTATTGGAGAATGTTGGAAGATATCAAACTGAGGCTCTGAGAAACTAGACCCCTAAATTGATTAGACAGTTGAATACAGTAAGTACTAAAGTTTCTCATGCAATTGATTTTTGGTTGAATAGTGTACTGGGGGGTTACATTACACAATTTTCAATAGATTGTACCCAGTCTTATAGTGTCACAGAGAGAGAATTCTTCAACAGTCCACGCGGAATATTTTTGAATGCATTGTCTACTTGGATAAAGATGTTGTTGTGCGACAAGAATGTCATGAAGATGGAATTCGATTTATAGGTTCCTTCGCGCACATAGGGGGACTATGGGATGACCAAAGGATGGTCTGAGAGAGATGAAAAGGATGAATAAGAATCAGATGGGCTAAGGATGCCAAGAGAGGAAGATAGTGACTCAAATGAAGAGATTGGAGTATTGCGATCTCGGAAAAGGTTTAGGTATAGTAAGAAGGAGACTGTGGCTGAGAGAGAAGAGAAACACAGAGTGTTTGAGAAAAGAGACCCTTGTCCAGTGCTTCAGATCACACCATATAGAGAAAGGAAAGAGAAAGAAAAGGATCCGCAGTACAGTCCAACAGAAGAAGGAAGTCCATCTTAGATTGGAATCTGTGTCGAACCCATGACCTTGTGTGCGTCACCAAACAATTATTAACTTGAAGAAAGGAAAATTGATTTTTGAAGTAGGAGGCTTAAAGGTTATTGCGCCATTAGACCCTACATAAGCAAGAAGATATGTGTAACCCATGAGAAAATAAATTGATAACCTATATAATATGATTGTGCACATGGATGGTTACGCCAATCCCACTGTAGATGGTGCGCTTAGTTGAAGAAGCATGAGCTCTTGTGCATCAGATTCAGAGGAAGGACTTGAACATTAGCAACACAGGTTGCACGAAGTATCGACCAGAAGATGTGCTCACATTACTCTCTCTTTGCTCTAGATCAGAACATAGGTATGTCATACACCAACGTTTGATGGATTAATTGATGTAAGTTTCTTTGTAAAAGAATTTGAGTTGTAGATACTCGAAAAAAAAAGATTGTTGGCATTCGATGTTGCACTTGGACAACCTTGATGAGATAGTGGGTTGCACAGAAGGAAAGAATAGGGGATTGGCAACACTGTAAAAGGTTGATGTAGATCAAATTTGGAATAAAAGAAATGGCGCATAAGTATACAGGGATTAGTAGTCCAACGGAGCATGTTGTGCAATGTATGACAACTTGGAGACATGTTCCAAAGCATGAATGGAGGCACAAGTTTATACATACACTTGAGACGGTTCCCAAGAACTAGTATCTAGAACTAGAAGTGCGCAGAGGGACAATAGACTGGGACGAACTCATCCTGAATTTTAAGGTAACATTTAGTTTTGAAGCTGAGTCCCCCTTAGTAGATGCAACTCTCCAAGTTATAAGAAGTAATATTTTTATGGAAGAAGTTCATATAGAAATAATACCTACATGTAGTGTGCATAGAGAATCTGTGACAGTCCATGAACTACTGGAATGTTACAATGTTACTGAAAAAGATCCAGAGGAAGAAGACCCGAGAAATGTGCAAGTACTAGATTTGAAGGGGAGTGCGCAGTAGTAGGTCCATAACTCGAATTTGATGCATATGCGAAGCCATTAAGAGTGCACAAAGTGAATATTGGCACGAAAGAGAAACCTAAGTTCGTGAATATTGGTGACTATTGGAACGAGACTGTTGAAAATATTGCAGACTTACTACGTGAATATCAAAATCTCTTTCCAACAACCTTTTCAGAGATGAAGGGGATAGTTGGGGAATCAGGTGAAATGGAGATCCCGTTAAAACCAGATGTTAAGCCAATAAGGCAGAGACCTTACTGATTGAATCTGAAGTACATGGAAAAAGTGAAAGTAGAGTTTGACAAAATGATAGATGCTGGTATCATTGAGCCCGTCGTAGAGTCTGAATGGATAATATAGTCCGCGAAGGTCAAACTCACCAAGGTCTTGTCTGCAAGTATCTCCTCCACTTCCAACTCAAGTCCGTCTACAATCAATGTAGGGGCTTGGGATGGTGCAACCATGCTAGGATCGCCTTCATCAATCCTACGATACTTCATTTGACTTACATGGAAAACATAATGGTGGGCCCTCATGTGGGATGGTAGCTCCAATCTATAGGTGATGTTGCCAATCTTCTCAGGAACCTTGAACGAACCTTCAAACCTATGCAACAATGCGTTGGCCATGTCGCTAGGTGGCTTGAATTATTATCTTCCCAACTTCAGCAAGACCAAGTCCCCTACTTTAAACTATGTTTCATGCCTATCATGATCCACCCAACACTTCATCCGTCCTGTCGTAATCGTCAACTTAACACAAACCATCTCCAATATGTCCTTCCATCCTTTCATGAACCCCAGGGTTAATGGGTTGCATCCATGGTAGCCTTATGGAACCATACATGGTGTCTAAGTTTGTTACCCATTTGCCAACTTGAATGGATTGTAGCTTGTTGTTGAGCTCTTATGCATGTTGTAATTGAATTGGGCGACATCCAACAACTCTGGCTAGTCTGTTTGGCTTGATTGCACGAAGTGCCTCAAGTAATCCTCCAAGCGACAATTGATATATTTTGTCTGCCCATTAGTCTCCAAATGGTAGCTCAAACTCATCAACATCTTGCTTCCAACAAGCTTGAAAAACTCTGTCCAAAACCGTATTCTGAACTTTGTGTCCTTGTCCAACACAATACTTAAGGGGAGACCCCAATACTTTACAACATTCCTGAAAAACAACCTTGCAATTTCCTCTGCAACACAAGGCACCTTCGTTGGCACAAATATGGCATACTTGAAAAATCAGTCGACCACAACCATGACTCCATTATACCCATGTACGATTGGAAGTTGAGTGAAGAAGTCCATCAGGATACTCACCCAAGGTCTCTCTCGCACCAACAAGGGTTGCAATAGATGGCTTTCATCTTGGTGTTATGCCTTGTCTTCTTGGCACACAAGACAAGTCTAGATGTATTATTCCACATCTTGCTTCATATTTTCCAAATAGTAACCTCATTATAGCAATGCCAAAGTTCTTAATTTTCTTGGGTGGCTAAGTCAAGGTGAATCATATCACTCCCTTAAGAGCTCCTTCCAAAGGTTAGATGACTTAGGCACATAGATGCACTCACCAAAGTACAAGAAACCATTGTCCATCCAAAACTTCCTTGTTTTGTCTTCCTTCACTCGCTTCATGATGTTCAATGTTGTGGGATGCTTGTGCAATCCCTCCTTGATCTTCTCTTGTAACTTTGTCAAGACTTGTGTTTCATTGTCCATGGGCATAACAACTTGTCCTCCTCCAAGGCTACAAGCTACACCTTCTTGCTTAAGGCCCCCATTGTTGCATTCAACTTTCCTAGTTGATACTTAATGACCATGTCAAACTCTGCCAAAAAATCTTGCGACTGCACCTGCTTGGGTAACAACTTCAGTTGGGTGGCAAATTATCTTGTTGCCATGTTTTTAGTCTTCACAATGAATGGATTTCCTAACAAGTAATACCTCCATGCATGTAGGAAATGCACAACAACTCTCATCTCTTTCTCATGAACACGATACCTTTGTTTGTAATCTTGTAGCTTTTATCTCTCAAAGGCCACTGGATGACCTTCATGTGACAAAACTCCTCCAATGGTGAAATATGAAGCATATGTTTTCACTTTAAATGATTGTTCAAAGTCTGGCGGTTTCAACACATGTGCTGAGATAATTCTATGCTTCAATTTGCAAAATGTTGTCTAACACTTTTTCGTCCATTTCCATGACGTGTTTTTTAAACAAGTCTCTCAATGGTGTCAAAATCTTAGAGTAACATTCCACAAATCTATGGTAATAGTTATCTAAACCAAGAAAATTTCTTACCTCATGAGTTGTCTTGGGTTCCTCCCAATTCTTGATCGCCCTTATCTTCACAACATCCTTGCGAATGCATCCTTATCCAATCCAATGGCACGAGAATGGAATTTCGATCTACCCAAAGACACACTTGGACTTCTTCAAGTATAGTTGGTTCTGCCTTAGCACCAACTACCCACGACCCTGTGTGCATCACCAAGTTCTGAAGCATAAACCAGAACTTTGTCAAGAGAAATTGTAGTTAGTGGAGGAAGTCAGAACAATAGTCAGAATAGTGGAAGTAGCTCACCGAACCAGAGTCAATCAACATCATTGAAAGGTAAGTACTACACAAAATACAATGGTAGGAATAGGTCATACATTAGGAGTGCCTTAATTCCAGGGAGCAAGGTCGGAAGACCTAATGAAGCATATGTTTGTATGTGATACAATATCGACTACAAAGAATGTCCAGGATGAAGCAACAAAGATTGTGCAGTTAGCCACGATGTTTAGAGGTCGCGCACTGCTATGGTACATGAAGTATCAGACTACTACACCGACATGACAGTCAAGGACATTGGCAGTGATTGGACAAGCGTTGTTAAAGGAATTTCAGAAGCCGAAATATGAGTCGTAGTATATCACAGAGCTGAAAGAAATTAAGCAAGTATAGAATGAGGCAGTTTGGGATTATGATAAGAGATTTAAAGATGTGACGAGTGGATTAACATTTTAGATTCTTGATGAACAACATAGAGAATGGTTTATTGCAGGTTTTTTTCCGCACATTCATCGTCCTATGATGCAACATAAGGTCATGTCGCATCCAGAAGCATTAGAAATTGCGATGAAGTTAGAAGCATCTCCTATAGGAGATGGCACAGGTTCAATCATAGTTAGCTGCGCTAAGGATTCAATTGTCAGAAATAACAAAAGAAAAGAAAAAGCGTGAACAAGTTTGGTGTATTACATGTAAGACAGAAGGCCATCGTAAGGAAGAATGCCCAACATTTTTGTAGTATATAGATACAGGAGCACTGAACCCATTAGTAGGAGGAGTGAGGTATTGTGAAATATGCAAGACATGGGGACATCATTCGCTTGCTTCTCCATTATTGCAGAAGTACCATAGTACGCTTAGGAATTTGTTCTTTAATTTTTGTAAGTTTGTGGGACACAATGAGAAAGATTGTCGCATATTCGACTTAATGAGAGAGCGCACTTCAGATGCGTATACAATCCAAGAAGAAAATGCCACAACAAACAAGGGAGTTCCATAGTATAACACTCTGAGAGCCTTTAATCATGGTGGACGAGGAGGATTTGGAAGAGGTCAAGGACGAGGTGGATTTGGTAGAGGAGGCAAAGGACTAACCATTTGTTATAATTGCAATCAACCAGGACATTTAGTGAGAGACTACCTGAATCCTTGCACGACGTGCACATACTGCAGTGCATTGGACCATGCGATGAAGGATTGTCCTCAACTGACAGTGAAATGGTAAGACAGAGGGAACCAAACTCAGAACCATAGCATACATATGTTAGCAGTCAAGGAGCACAATAATTAGCCAAGAGTAGCAGTTGTTATGTGTGGAGAAACGAGAACTGGAGTGGATGCGACCGAAAAAGGAAAGGGGATTGAGCAATGGATAAGGAAAACAATTGAGCCTACACCAACATTTAACCCACAGAAAAAGAAAGAGACATGTCAACAAGCCAGGAAATAAATACTAGGACTTGACTGGATAGCCTCAACGTCAAATGCACCACCAGTATATGATATGTCATCAGTCTATGATCACATCATTCCATAAAGGTCAGTCGAGAAGGTAAAGACTTTGAAATATTTTCTAAAGAGTTGTTGAGAGTTGATGAAGGATGAAACAACATTGAACGCACTACATAGGATGATCGATCAATGTTCTCAAGACAGAGAAGTACCTACAACACTAAGAGCGGTGAACCAAGTATTGTGCAAGAAGAGGACAAACATAGAATTCAGATTGAGTGCGCAGATGGGAGAATATGACATGGATAATGTCATCTTGGATTTATGATCATATGTAAATGTTCTCCCAAGACAAATGTGGGAAATGATGGGGAAACCTAAGTTAGTTTGGGCAACTGTTCATTTGAGGTTGGAAAACCAACATAAGATAGTACTGATCGGGAGACTGGTAGGAGTACTTGTTAACATAGATGGAGTGTGCAGTGTAGTCGACTTTGAGGTCATTGAGATCATGGATAACAACAAGTCGTATCTAGCATTGCTCGGACTGTATTGGGCCTTTGACAACCAAACAATTATTAACTTGAAGAAAAGAAAAATGATTTTTGAAGTAGGAGGCTTAAAGGTTATTGCACCATTAGACCCTACATAAGCAAGAATATATGTGTAACCCATGAGAAAATAAATTGATAATCTATATAATATGACTGTGCACATGGATGGTTACATAAATCCCACTGTGGATGGTGCACTTAGTTGAAGAAGCATTAGCTCTTGTGCATTAGATTCAGAGGAAGGACTTGAACATTGGCAACATAGGTTGCACGAAGAATCGACCAGAAGATGTGCTCACATTACTCTCCCTTTGATCTGGATCAGAACATAGGTATGTCATACACCAACGTTTGATGGATTGATTGAAGTAAGTTTCTTTGTAAAAGAATTTGATTTGCAGATACTCGAACAATAAAGATTATTGGCATTAGATGTTGCACTTAGAGAAACCCTGACGAGATAGTGGGCTGCACACAAGGAAGGAATAGGGGATTGGCAACACTGTAAAAGGTTGATGTAGATCAGATTTGGAACAAAAGAAATGATGCACAAGTATACAGGGATGAGTAGTCTGATGGAGCATGTTGTGTAATGTATGACAACTTGGAGACATGTTCCAAAGCATGAATGGAGGCACAAGTTTATACATACACTTGAGATAGTTTTCGAGAACTGGTATCTAGAACTAGAAGTGCGCAGAGGGACAATAGACTGGGACAAACTCACCCTGAATTTTAAGGTAACATTTAGTTTTGAAGCTGAGTCCCCCTTAGTAGATGCAACTCTCCAAGTTATTAGAAGTAAGATTTTTATGGAAGAAGTTCATATAGAAATAATACCTACATGTAGTGTGCACAGAGAATCTGTGACAGTCCATGAACTACTAGAATGTTACAATGTTACTGAAAAGATCAAGAGGAAGAAGACCCAAGAAATGTGAAAGTACTAGATTTGAAGGGGAGTGCACAATAGTAGGTCCATAACTCGAATTTGATGCATATGCGAAGCCATTAAGAGTGCGCAAAGTGAATATTGGCACGAAAGAGAAACCTAAGTTCGTGAATACTAGTGACTATTGGAACGATGAGACTGTTGAAAATATTGTAGAATTACTACATGAATATCAAAATCTCTTTCCAACAACCTTTTCAAAGATGAAGGGGATAGCTGGGGAATCAGGTGAAATGAAGATCCCATTAAAACTAGACATTAAGCCAATAAGGCAGAGACCATACCGATTGAATTTGAAGTACAAGGAAAAAGTGAAAGTAGAGTTTGACAAAATGATAGATGCTAATATCATTGAGCCCGTCGCAGAGTCTGAATGGATAAGCCCAATGGTATTTCAACATAAGAAAACATGGGGTATTACAATCTATGTAGACCTAAGGAAATTGAACGATGTTTGTTTACATGACCTATTTCCAACCCCCTTTACAGACAAAGTGTTAGAAAATGTAGGAGGGCAAGAGGTGTACTCGTTCACTGATGGATTTCCATGGTACCATCATATTAAGATTGCACCAGAAGACAGACATAAGAGGACGTTTGTGACATAGTGGGGAAGCTACCAATACACAGTGATGTTGTTTGGGTTCAAGAATGCACCTATTGTGTTTTCTAGAGTAGTTGTTGCAGCCTTTAAAGAATTTATTTGTAAGTTTCTCGAAGTGTACTTAGATGATTGGATTGTGTTTAGCCTATTGAAAGACCACAGAGAAACTTTGTGTTTGATGCTTGATAGATGTAGACAATATCATATATCATTAAATTTGAAGAAGTGTTATTTTGTGCGCACCGTTTGGGATATTGTTAAGTCATGTGCTATGCAAACAAGGTTTGTTGGTTGATCCTGCAAAGATAGCGGTGATTGTTAATTTGCCACCACTTACATTAGTTAGACAATTGAGAACAACGTTGGGTCATACAGAATATTATAGGCTATGTGCAGATTACAACTTCGATGGAAAAGTTATTAAAGAAAGAAATTAAGTTTCAATGGAATGAAGACTGTCAGCAAGGCCTGGATGTATTGAAGCAGAAGTTAGTAACTTCACCCATTCTAGTGTTCCCTGACTGGAAGAAAGAATTTCATGTTCCTGTGAACACATCGTTGATAACGCTCAACGCAATATTAGCTCGGCTAGGAGAGGGAGATTTAGACCATCCAATTGTCTTGCTAGCAAGAAGTTGTTGACTGTTGAGAAGAATTACACGACAACAAAAAGGGAAGGCTTGGCAATGGTTTATGCCTTGCAGAAGTTCAGACACTACTTGTTGGGGTCCCATTTCAAGATGTATACAGACCACTCTGCATTGAGATACCTAGTGAACAGGCCATTGTTGTGGGGGAGAATATGTAGATGGTTATTGTTATTCCAGGAGTGTGACTTCAAAGTTATTGTGAAGTTAGGGAAACCGAATACAGGACTAGACCATCTGTCGTGAATACTGACAGGAGAAGACGCAATGAACCTAGACGATAGTTTACCAGATGCGCATTTATTTTCAGTTCAAATGGTAGATGACCACTTTGCAGAAATTGTCCAATTTTTTAGTACATGAATCTCTCCATCCAATATGATAGTAGCACAAAAGAAACAATTAGTGGTTAAAGAAGCGTATTATCAATTGATCACAGGAAATCTATATAAGTTAGGTGTAAATGGGATATTGTGACGTTATGTACTAGAACATGAGATACCAATGATCCTAGCATAGGCACATGATGGAATTGCAGGAGGTCATTACGCAAGTAAGGAAACAACGCAAAAGATCTTGCACGTAGGGCTATGGTGGCCCACCCTCCATAAGGACGCTAAGAAGTATTGTTAGAGCTGTGATGTTTATGAGAGAGTAGGAAGGTTGTCGCGAAGGGATAAGATGCCTTTGAATCCGCAAGTCACCTTACAGAAATTTGACAAATGGGTAGTGGATTTTATCGGACCAATTAATCCATCGGTGAGGAGAACAAGAGCTAGGTACATAATTACCGCAATAAACTACTTAACAAGATGGGCAGAGGAAAAACCTGTTACACATTGCAACACAAAAAGAACTGTGCAGTTCTTATTTGAGAACATAGTTACAAGGTTTGGGTATCCTAAAGTACTTATGAGCGATCATGGGACTCACTTTTTGAACAAGACAATTACAACATTGGCAAAATAGTTCTAGATACAACATCGAAAGAGCACTCCATATCACCCTCAAACAAATGGAACTGTGGAGGCCTTCAATAAGATATTGGGGAATGCATTGATAAAGGTATGTAATGTAGGATAGGATGACTGGGACTTACAGATTCCTACAATGCTATGGGCTTATAGAACTACATACAAGAAGCTGACATGTCAGACACCCTTTAGATTAGCATATGGTCATGAGGAAGTCATGCCCATGGAATTTCTTATACTAAGTCTGTGCATTGTTGCAATGACAGACCTTACAGATTCTAACGCAATAGAAGAAAGACTGTCACAATTATTGGTATTAGAGGAAGATTGATTTGTTGTAGGGTTCCATCAGTAATTACAAAAGACACGTGAAAAAGCATGGCATGACAGACACATCAAGCAAAAGAAGGTATAGATAAGAGATTTAGTATTTCTCTATGATAGTAAGTGCTTACAACACCCTAGGAAGTTTAGGACACACTAGCTAGGGCCATATGTGATCATATATGTGACAGAAGCAGGTGTTGTTTAGCTGGAACAATTGGATGGACAAGTCATGGAAGGACTAGTTAACGAGAGTCAGTTAAAACTGTACAGGGACGATCGTCCTTTTGCGCACTAGGCGAATTGCGTAGGCTATGTACCATAGAACTTGTATCATAGTGTACTATGGAAAGAAAAAGCAGAAAAATAAAGAAAAAACATGAAAAAGCAAGAAAATGGTTCAGGGAAGAAGTAGAAAGTTGAAGAGTCCAAGAAGTTAAGATTAGTAGGTAAAAAGGAAAAGTAGGAAAATGTCGCAGAAGAGCACACAGACAAAGGATGTAAGATCACGCAAAAAGAAGAGATTTCATAGATTACAGTTAAGAGCATTTAAGACAATCCATGACGGGACGTGCAATAAAGAGCTACCATGACGACAAAGTAGTGGTGCCGCGTAACCATAAATGCAGATTGGCAAGAAGATTTTGACAAATTGTAGAATCTAATGGATAACTCACCGAAGATACAGAGTTAATGAAGCATTACAACAAGTAATGAATGCAAAGCACTAATGGATTAGACGAGTTTAGGTGCGAACGAAAGGTAATGATTGGCGATGTGGTATAAAATCAAGTGAAGGGTCTATGCAAGACGATTATTGTCAGTTACAGTTTGCATATAGAGCCAAGTTGCAGAGTCAAGTTTTAGAGCACAGTTGTCCATAGAGAACAATTGTAGAAGAAGATGGCACCACCCAAGGCAACAACAACTTCAACTTTCGTACCCAAGAAACAACGCATTCAACCAGTAATGACACTTGTAGTTGAAGAGACAACAAAGGCATCATCCTTAGCGTCGAGATTCCCCATGGATTACATACCACTAAGAAGCCATCTGTGAAAGCGGTAAACTTACAGAAAGACGTGAAATACCCACTCGTGGAGCCAGAGATTCCAGAGGGAGTGATTGTGGAAGGGGACATGTTAGATTTGATTCCAAGGTTGAAGTATGTTGACCATGACATTATGGGTGAGAAGAAGTTTCATGTGTTAGTGCCAAGCAAGTACTTGAATAAATACATTAGCTCTAAAACACGGATGGCAGTCATAGAACCACAGATTTGTGCTACGGGGTTGCAGAAAGCAGGAATTCTGAACCTCTTCAACATACCACACTTTAGGAGGAGCCTAGAGATTAATGCATGCATCAAAATGTTGTTGAGTTGTGTGCACGGGAGCTACTTGTGGCTCGACAGGCCAGTTTCCATTAATACCGACCCGATCGTGTGTATTATCGGTCTTACGTTGTAAGGGGAGGACCCCTCATTGTTGTTTTTTGACAAAAAGAATGAAAAGACTCTATCTAAGAGCATGAAGGAGAAATTTCATACATTCTGAGGATAACATGGGTTAGATGTTGCAAGCATATGTGACCTGACGGTAAGGTTTTCGATGCAAGACTTAGCTTGTAAGTTGTTAAGAAAGTGCCAAAAAGACCAAGTCCCAATAGCAGTCACCGTGACAACGAAAAGATGTGTCGAAGGCGTCCAAATGAACTAGGTGACGTTCTTACTAAATCAGTTCCTGATTGATAGTGAAGAGGCAAAGAATAAGGGTATTGAGTTCCACTATGCATGGTTACTCATTTTAATTCAACTATCTGCATGAAGGGAGCCCAATGACACACAATTTTTTGGAATCAAGGATAAGCCATGTCTAGTTGTGCGTTATCAAAATTATGGTACACTACGCATAAGGCGCGACAGATGGACAACAATGTTGCCTTTTACATTTATAAAGAAACCAATAGAGACCGCATCGAGAGGACATTGTTCATACCATCACATGTGGTTGATGCGTATAAGGCAACGACACGCTTTAAGGTAGGGCATCACCATATGTATGTACAAGACAAAATGGACCCGGATCAACAATGGCTACCCAGACAGTATAGATTAATTGAGGACAAGATGGGACATATCATGGTAGATTGGGACAACGAGTGGAAGATTCCACCAATGGAAACAAGGCCCTTGGAGAGATAAAACCCAGAAGTCCAATAGATAGATGATGATAAAGAAGGAACTAAACAAGGAAAAGGTAATGACACGGAGGAAACAACACATAAAACAAAACTATGCATAGATAGGAAGCAAAAGGAACCAAAGATAGGGAAATTCGTACCACAACAGACAAAGCAGAAAGCCATTAACAAAGTGGCCATCCAAGCCTTGATAGAGGAAGACTTGGAAAAGATCGTTGATCAAGTGAAAGAAGTCATAGATGACGTGTTTTAGTGTGCGACACACCAGCAAGAAGAAATGCACATAAAGATGTAGGAGCAGATGGTGAAGTCGTGCCAATTGCTAGAAGCAACACATATCGCATCAGTGCGACAGACAGAGGATGAACATACAATAAGTACTTACAAAGAATGGGGAAACAAGGCCAACAATCTCTCAGTCGTTAGCGGTAGCAGGCGAACACAGATTGATCAAGTTAATGACAAGGGCGATGGAGTTCCCTACAACAGAGATGCAAGAACAAGCAAGGAAACCAAGTCACAATGACTTAGTCCTATCTCAAATACTGACAGATGTATTGCAAGAATTGTAGTTGAGCATTGTTCTAGGATAAATCCGTAAGTGCGGACACAAACCGATCTCCCCAGATCCACCTGGATCTGGAACAAACAGTGACAGAATACTACTCTTTCCCTAGTTCTAAAGTATTGA